>BPLS01028425.1:100710-133981 GCA_019656275.1 Rhododendron kiyosumense | reverse complement strand
TATATATATATATATATATATATATTAAGGGCATTATTGGGATTAGAAAAGCGTGGGGATGAAAGCATAAGTGCTAAAATTGAGCAGGATGAAAACCTACGGAAAGTGAATTCTGAGGATGATTCTTTAAGTCTCCCGATTATCTTTCTATTTCTTTAATTTTACGAGTTCATGTTTTGTAAATAAGTGTTTGGATGCTAATTGGATAGAACCGAAACAGAACCAAAACTGGACCAGTTTTGCAGTTTGGTTTTTGTTAGGTTCCATGCATATATTAGTTAAGTTATGGTTCTCAATTTTCTAGAATTATTTGAAATGGTACAATTACTGATTTTTTAGAGAATTGGACCAATACAGATCGTGTGCACCCCTAGTAAAAACTATTGAAGCTATTGCAATAAATTAATCCAAAGGAGTACTCACGGGGCATGGCAGTAAGGTGCGAGTTGCGGACCGAACCACATTAAATAGTTATGTTTGACCTAACCTTCTCTCATACATTGTTCACGTGTGATGATTGAATGAATTTTTTATTGGTTTGATTCAGTGCATGTAGTCTGATCTATTTTGAGTCAACTTAATTCGGTACTTAAATTTATTTGCCTATATAAGTTAATTTAAGAAATACAATTCAGCCCTCATATGATAAAAAGAAATTAAAAACTGGCCTCTTAGAATATTGCATATCTAGGTCAACACACGATATGTTTCATAGTTATAAAAGTAATTTTATTTTTTATAGCGAAAACTACTTTTCTTTAAATTTTATTTTCCATTGTCTACAATTTTCAAACTCCATAAATATTTCAATTTTAACAAGTAGTCCATAATTTCGTGCACAAAGAAAATACTTTTTATTGTGCCTACGTAGTGCCTCAATAGTTAGATACTTGTTCAAGATCTCCAAAGAGATAGAAATGTGAGATATGAAATTAGATTAACCTCGCATGAATATAAAACAAAATATATATTGTTTATAAATATTACACGAATGCAATTATGAAACAAAATATATCTTATTTATAATGTCACATAAATAGAAACCTAATAAAACAACATGATCTCCTTTACTAGGTCATTCTCACAAAGGGAGACCTAGTAAATCAAACATAAACCACCCACAAAATTCAATTATTTAGTGCAGTACTTGGTGATCATGACTGCTAAATTACAAGGATTACAAAACACGCGCGGTTCAAAGAGATGAAAAAAATCATTAGTGGTGGTGGTGGTGGCCGTGGTGAGGTTCATGATGCTTTGCTGCTTTCTTCTCATGGTGCTCGTGGATCGCGAACCCGGCGGATCCAGCTGCAACTACGACTGCAATTTCTTCCTCTACTCTGTGCTTGTGGGCATGCTCCGGGTCTTTCTTTGCCTTGTGCTTCTCGTGCTGAAAGTTTCATTAAAATGCAAATTAATTCATATTTGAGTCACACATACATCAACAGCAAACCACTTGTATCAGATAAGTGTAGGTAGGGCTAGCTATAGCATACCAAGGCGAAAGCGCCAGCAGCAATGGCACCGAGCTCAGCGAGGTGCTCCTGATGCTTGTGGTGTTTGGCTTCTTTGGCATAGTCGACTGGCCCGTTGTTGTCTTCCTCCTTGTGGTGGTGGCCGAGGTGGTGGTGGTGGTGGTGCAGCTCCAACCGAAGGGTAGAGCAGCTCCAACCGTGTCGCCGGCTCCAAGTGGCCCATTCGGGATGATCACTTTGATAATTGTTCATTTCGTAGCGCTCGCCGGGTGACCCGTGTGGTCAAGAAGAAATTTTGGTTGATCTCGGCACAGACTAACAGACAATTACCGTAATAGATACATATTGTCAATCTTGAGAGGAATTTGATTCTTTCAACAGACAATGTCCGATTGTCTTCATATATATATTTTTGTATAAAAACTCTTTAAAAGATCATCTAATTAGATTATTGAGATGGTGCCTGGTGGCAAGGGCGGAGGCACGTAGATAAAAATGGGGTTGAATTTGTCACACGAATATTTGATAGTTTGCAGTCAAATTTTGTTATTATGACCAAATGAAATTAATTTCATAAATTGACCCAACTAACTTCAGATGCATAGAAATCATGTGCGCTCTTTTTTTTCCCCAAGAATTGACAGTATTATAAATTAGGCTATCATTCATTGTCGTCAAAAATATAATAAATCTTTGGTACCTATTATAAAAGAAAAATTAGATTTATTAGAGTAAATCTACTTTATAATTAACCTTTTAATATATATATATATATATATATATATATTAGTTTAGTAAATAGAAAAAAATATTTTTAACTCCACTAACTGAATTTTCTAGCTCCGCAGCTGCCGGGTGGGCCCACTTTAAGGCCAACAACATGGTGAAATTTGAAAAAAATATCAGGTGCAAATAAACCCAGTCCATTCTTAAAAAATTAAGGTAATAAATTACCCGTAGAACTGCGGTAGTAAATTAGTACTCCAAAAGTGAAATTAATAATTGAGATTCACTTTAATGTGTGAGACCCAAACATCTAAGAGAATTTGAACCTCTAATTTTTCTTTCGAGAACATTTTCGGAATACCTAACATTGCTCACATTTTATAGCATCCGATATTAACCCTTAGATACAGGCATTAATTCTTGCACCCTCCATTCACAAGATTTAATTAATTAAGGAGAGAGATCTGCGGATCTGAACAATCAACCGACCACTATTTGGCTGACTAGCTATGACATGGACGCGGATACAACATCCCAGTTGCTATGAATACGTCCACATGCAAAAGTCTTCAAAAATAGAATGCAAACACGGCTAAGATATCTTCACGATAAGTTGTCTTTATGAATTTTAGAATCATGCACGTTACACATCAGTGCAAGAATGGTTATGGATTAAGTTTTTACGATAATCAAAGTGTTAGGGTGAACTTACGCACACTTCGATTAACGAACAAGAATATATATATATCGGTCAGCCAATTTATGGGATCTGGATACGATCCACAAGTTCGATATATTATGAAGAAAACGCCAGGATCAACAACTTGACAATTGCAAGGTAAAAGGAAAAGATTTTCCCGGAAAGGTTTTAAAGGTGGGTGAATATTACGCATTATGTTCGTCGTCTTATTTTGAGATGATCAAGAAAGTTATCTTTTAGAGCATGATATTTATTTAAACTAACCTTGCGAAAAATCAACACGATCGAATATCGGTTGAAATCTTCAGATGTTTGTCAAACTTCTAAATTGAAAATTGAATTGTTGTTTGGGAAAATTGACCAAAAATACAATAAAATAGTTTTGATCGAGTGGGAGGATGTATCAAGCAGTTATTGATATTTAATTGAACTAATTTTTTGTTGGGAGAATTAAAATTACTCCCTCAATCCCTAAATAAATGTTCAGTTTTACTTTTGCCAATTTTTTTAAAATTAGTTATATCTTTTAATTTATACCATTTTTCAAAATTTTGTCTAATAGAACCAATTGAAATCTATCAAATAAGATCCATATTACATATAAAAAATAATATACTTTGAATTGAAAGATATATATAATTTTTAAAAATATCCAAAATAGTAACATGAACATTTATTTAGGAACTGAAGAAGTATGTTTTAATAAATGAACAATTCTGAACATCGAAATAAGATCAGAGAGAGATTATCTTTGTACTTTTGTTTTCTATCAATAAAACTATAACCATTACCATTTTGAAAAGGAAAAATTGAACTCGTATTTAAATCCCAGGAAAGTAAAAGCATGGGGTTACCCATTTATCGATGGGGCGCGGCTATTCGCAACCACATATTTTCTCCCATAACCCACATATTTCAGTAACTGGTTGTTGAAAATTATAAATAACATTTTGGTAAATAGCTGTTGAAAATAAGATTATATTTCGGTAACTACATGTCGAAAATATATTCAACTTTCGGTAGACAACTGCCAAACATGCATTTTCGGTAAATAGCTGTTGAAAAAAATATCATATTTCGGTAATTGGATGTTGAAAATGTATTTAAATTTCGGTAACTAACTGGCAAGTCTAATTGAAAATTTTTAACGGGCCGTGAGAGAAAATACGTAGTTGCGAATAGCCGCGCCCTTATCGATGCTTCCTTCCTCTTGGCAAATTGCTTTTTCCACCCTTGACACCACACAACCCCCCCCCGGGGTAAACAGAGCGTTGTCGGCGGTGGGCCCCAATTGGACGGAAGTTGGGACCCGGTCTTCGTCAACGAGGATAGATTACCACAGTTGAGCCCCCCGGCCTCTTCCAGAAACGAGAAAAAGGAAGGAAAAAAAAAAACAGTTGAGCCCTGGCCCGCATATTTATCAGAATGTCCTATATATTACTCGTAACCATAAAGGCATAAAGCTATAGGGACTGACCGGTACCTACCGAAATAGTACCGACAGTTGCGTCGGGTTGTTTCTGGCTACTGAACGGTCGATACGAGCTGTCAAAAATTCTAAAAAAAAACAAGAGGGCTCACACGGGAATCAACGGCATCCAATTTGTGTAAGATGCTTGATTCAAACACCATATTTTTCGTGTATATACTACTTAGAATGTCCTATATATTACTCGTAATTAAAATTTTACTTTTTCAATTCTTCTTATTGAGATGAATCAAAATTAAAAATAAACACTACTACAATAAAGCATAACAATCACAGCTATTTGCAGTGATTGTTAGTTTTCCATCACACTCACGCTACCGTGATAGATTTGAGTGTGATTGTAAATCACTCTTTTTTATCACTGTTATAAGCCGTGATTGAAAGATGGAAACAATCACACCCAAAAAGTGTGATTGTTTCTAGGCAAAACCGAGATAGAAACTAACCCGCGTGTTCCATCCTGGGTTTTTGATCACGCTTTTCTTTAAAAACCGTGATTGTATGTCGATAACAATCACCACCAAAAACTGTGATCTTTCTTGTCTAAAAAATGAGATGGAAAATAGTTAGGCGTGGTCTTTTGTGGTTTTTAGATCACGGTTTTCGTCTAAAAGCGTGATTAAATGTTCTTATCATCACAGTCTAGAACTGTGATTGAAAGATACTTTTTTTTTTTTTTTTGCATTTAAAAAATACCCAAATCTGTAACCAATAATAAATACACGTAAAATATGTATTCAGCCCATAACTATCTTCTCCAAAACAAAAGACATTGCCATACAAAATATGCATAAACAATACTGCATCTTGCCCAAAACATATCATAGATAGAAATATCGTGCCAGAAAGTCTACTTTCAATATAAAATCAATCAAATTTCTGAAAATGCATAAAGAAATGCAGAACAAAAGCTTCAACAAGAAAAATGATAAAGAAAACTTGAACAACAAGAATGGAGTTATGTAAGCTACAACGAATAGCACTTTATCATTCTCTGAAGCCAATTTCAAGCACGTCGTCATTCTCTGAAGCCAACTTCAAGCACTTTGTCATTCTCAAAGCATGCCTAAATTAATCCAACAGAAAACATATCTTTAGAACCAAACTTAGGCATATATAAGATCAAGAACTCCAAACAAAAAATAGTAGTAGCATCAAGAGAAGTAGAAACAACGGCAGGCAAATAGAGCAGCAGGCTAATAGAGCACTTCACATCAACATCAAGAGAAGTAGAAACAATGGTAGGCAAATAGAGCAGCAAGCTAATAGAGCACTTCACATCAACATCATGGCAACAACAAAATCAACATAACAAAAAAGTCTTCTTCTTTTTCAGAGAATGTGTCATATCCAAATGCTACCCAGTTGCCAACCAGAAACATAGTATCTATGGACCACGGCAGAGAAAGTGAAACAACTGAAACTAAAAAACAAGGCCTGCCTGCAAAGTAGAAGCAGTTAACATTTCACACACAGAATTCCATGAGAATGATTACCTGCAAAGTAGAAGCAGTTAACGATGGACACTTAACATTTGAGAGACTTCTAAGTAGCCCATATGCATCATTTCCATATTCCTTTTCTCTTTTCTCCCAAAATTCAAATAACATAAAGATGCTCACATGTGCTTCAACAAGGGAGGGCAACCCACTAATCAAAAATTCTATCCGATCCAAATTCAGAAATTTCAAGGTATTCAATGTTTGGAGCATTAACCATGATCTTGCACTCACACTTTGTATGAATAAACTTTTTCAGCGAAGGCACAGAAACAACAAAAGCTCACGTGTAATCCCAACCGTCTCTAATGCTACCCAAGTCCTCAAGAGCAGGACAACCTAAGAAGAGCCTTTGAAGGGATGCATCATCCAGATATATAAGCGAACGGAGATGAAGGGTCTTAAGGTTTGGCAACTGAATGATATCAGGAACATTAAACATAAACCGACCATGAATCTTTAAAAGCACTAAGGTTTTGGAAGTGAAAAGGCTCCGAGGCAACTCACCAAGCTCAGGCATAGGCACTAATGGGCGGTCATTATTGTATCGGGTAAAAAATTCAAGATCGAGCTCGCAAGCATCACAACTGATGACAGCACAAACCCATGAATAAAAGAAGCCTGTCAAGAAAATTGGTTACATTGGTCCTGGCATTAGGTGGCCACCGGCGCCTATTATACAAATCAATCACAAGATTGGGGAGTGAAAGCCTGAGGTGCCTCCACCTTTTTGCTAAAGCACTTGTAATTACAGTATCCTCTATGGGAAGAAGAGATAGAATATGATAAATAATGTCCTCAGGTAAATTGTTGATCCTGTCTAAGTGGCTTTCAATGAAACAATCTAAATTACCCTCTTCTCCCTTTTTACCAGTTGCCCATTTTTTACCATTCCTACTCCAAGATTTCTGACAATTGGAGTGCGAATGGTAAAAAAATGCTTTAAAAAAAGCCCCTACTTTAAGAAGATTTCTGACAATACTTTTCCCATTTTCATCAAGGGAATAGCCTTGTCAATAGTCGATATACATTATGCATTTTCCTTGACAGATTAGCCACTCCATTCCAGAGATCAACATAAATGAAAATTCCTATCAGAATCAAGTGCAACGGTTCCAGGGATAGTCACTACTTGATGGCTACCTTCATTGGAGTTAGGACAACTATAGAGAAAGTGTACAGAGAACTCATAAAACAGATGTAGAACAGAATCATAATCAGCAGTAGAAACGGAATCAGCAACAAAACAGATGTAGAACTCATAAAGTATTCTAGCATATACCAAAAGCCACACGACAGATTGCATGCAACAAAAACAACAGCAGAAGCTATCGGGAGCTATTATTCAGCAAACAGCAACAAAAGCTATGACAACAACAGCAACAGTTGCTTAAGCTTAAGCGTGCTAGTGCCAGAACCGAAGCAGTAGCAGAACAGAATCCATAGAAAAACAGCAGATAGGAACAATAGCCATCACAAGCAGCCACAATTTAGAACTGGACAGTAGAGCAAGCACACAGTAAACTCAAATAAAGGAAGAGCTAACTTACACATATAAGCTGATTATACTTCGTTCATGACAGACTTTATCCACTCAGCTCGCACTTCATCAATTTCAGCTTTCGTGTAAGTTTTTTTTCCATTGAACTGCAATGGATTGAAAAAAAAATACTTACAAGTTAACAGTTCTATTCAAAAAGCAATATAAAGAAATACAAGTTAAAAATAAGTCTTACATTTCCTCTACTTAAGATCCTCTCATCTCTAATCAAATCTTTCATGTATTTCATCACATAGAACCCACATTCCACGTTTGTAGGTTGTTTCGGGCACTGTAGACAAATACAATAATTTCAATCAGAAAAAACGTAAAAACAATTCCAAAAAAACCCAAAAAGAGAGAGATTGCATTGATACCTCAACTGTTTTCCAATTAATAATTCGACTACTCCGTACTCCCTTACTGCTATCATAGATTTTGAATGCACTTCAAGGAGACAATACTTGTAAGTACTATCAACATAATATGATTAGGAAAAGGGCCGAAACAATAATGCTCAAAGTCCAAAAACTTACGTCTTAATCAAGAGTTTAAGGGGTGAGTGGACTTCCTTATTAATTGAATCCATGTAGTACACTGTTGAAGACGACAAATCAACGACGCACAGTACCCAATGGACCCTAATATGAAACAAGACATAATAACCTATGACCAATACCTCTTGCTTTGCTACAGACACAACAGAAATAGAGAGCCAGACAAGCATACTAAAAGCAAAAACAGAACAAAACAAAAGCAAATTAAGAGGACAATGTATAGATCTGCGAAACTTACCCAATATTAGAAGGAACCAAAAGCAATTGGTCATTCTTGACATCTTCAAGTCGACTTGCAAGCATTCCGGGCTTTGAAGCTTCACTAGTCTTATAATTTTCACTAAGTGAGCAAGGGTTAACAAATGCAAATCTTGTATCCATATTGGAAGCCTTGATACCAGAATAGAGTTGTCTGGAAAAGAATGAAACAAAATTTATAACCACTACGACATACTTCTACAACCATTAAAAGATGTATTCAATAACTCTTACCTTATGTATAACATTATGCATGTAGCAGATACTTCTTTAATATGACATATGTACTCCATGTCAACTTTTTGCAGTTGAGCATAAACCTCCGCACCAAATATGTCATCATCTATAGGAATTTGAAAAGCTTCCATCTTATCGGTGTGCTTGGTCAATGTGGTAAATAATTCAATGCATTCCAAATTACTTTCCCACTCCACATTTTTTGAAGTCACCTAGCCATATTGGACAGAATGCAGAAGTACAAGTTACTCTCCACTTTTTTCAAAAAATAGTAATAAATAGTTTAAAGTGCTACTTTTTACCTCATCACCGACCACTTTACGACCAACCACTCCATGATGTTTCAAAGCATTCTACGTGAAAGGAATTCCAAAATAAACCATTGTAAGCCAACTTAAATCGCATAAAGAAATCATTATAAACCTTTTAAGATAGCACATTATACCTTATTTCCAGTCATGCGAGGTTTTTTATAAACAGCCTAAGCCAAACATTTTCCAAAAAGAGAACCAATGTAAGCCAACTTAGCTTATAAAAAGAAATCATCATAAAGCTTTTAAGATAGCACGTTATACCTCATTCCCAACCATGCTGGGTTTTTTTGAAGCAACCTAAGCCAAACTGTCACGCCCTCGATTTTTAACATAAATATAAATGATTTCCATAAATAAACTTCGCCATAATCCTTACGATAACCAAAATAATGTAGAATTCCCAAAATGATACACCTTTGGCTCCGAGGCCCAAATCAACATAAGTGCTGAATATTCAAGAGTTAAGGATTACAATATTCCATAGTCAAAAGATCTACGAATAAAGTTACAAATACATCTTCAAAAGAAATTTACAAAGATGCCTAAGTAACTCTTCTATGTTGGCTTTCAAAACAATGATCACATCCAAGCACTCTAAGCATGCATGCTATTGCCCTGCGTTGGTACCTGAAAATGATAATAGGCTTGAGCTACACTAGCTCAGTAGGAAATTCTACGCTAGCATTATATGCAAGAGAAATGCAAGAATGATCACAAGGCAAGAATGGGATATAGAAACACGGTAAGCAATAACCAAGGTTCAACAGTCCAATGTACCCGATACGAAATTTGGTAAACCCCTCAACTTCCAATCATATCAATTTCCCATGTGTCCAATGTCACCTCACGTTATGTGTCATGAGCAGAAGCTCCTGCCGGGCTAATTATGGGACCCCGATATCCCCTGCCAAGCACCCACCTAGAAGGTTAGGCCTTGAGTGTTCAATATGAGCGTTAGCTCCTGCCAGGCTAATTATGGGACCCTGATATCCCCTGCCAGGCACCCACCCGTCGATGGGCCCCGAATGTTCTCGTTGTGTCGGTGAATGTCCAAGAATCTCGTACTCACGTAAGGTGTCATTTCAATTCAATTCAATTCAAGCGGAGTTCATGCGTTAATCAATGTCGAAATTTATCGAACAAGGGCAAGGGATGCAAAGGACACACAACGAACTCAAGGAATAAGATCAACAATACTATGGAGTGATTTGGTGATGTCTAGAACAAGTTAGAAATGATCGGGAGACAAAACAATGGAGTTTGAAGCAAAGAACCATGGCTGGGATAAGCTACTGTTGTATAGATACTGCGAATTCCAGTATCTATACAACAGGGGCTATAAACGGTCCAGAGAGCATTGTATCGATACTGATTAATTCAGTATCGATACGGCAGTAGCTTGGAGCGTTCCAGAGACTCCTGTATCGATACTGAGCAGAGCAGTATCGATACAAACGGGTGTTCGCCCAGATTTTCTGCAGATTTCGGCGATTCCAATTCCAACAACAACAACAACAACAACAACAACCAAAGACACGAATTAAGGCTAGAAAACACTTCTAATACATATATTGAGAGGTAGAATCCCTACCTCGAGGTCGAAGAACGAAACCCACAAAGATACGAGGCCTAGCTTTCCGAAAACCTTGATTCGAACGAAATACGACTCCTCCGAGCTCAAACCAACGCGAAATGGACCACCTTACACGTAGAGGTTGAAGGATTGAAGGTTATTTTGGTGGGTTTTGAGAGTAATTTGGAGAGAGAGCAAGAGAGAGGGAGAGAGACCGAGAGAAAGAGAGAGAGCCGGTGAGGGAGTGAGGGAGAAAATAATCTCCTACTCTCTCACCCTCCTATATATACCCAATAATATGCTAATTACACATTTTACCCTTCCACAATCAATTCTAACACTTTAGCCCAAAATCACATAATCACAATTATTTCATATTTCTCCACTTATAAACATTAAACTTAATTCAATTAAATACGGGTCTCTACACAAACAATTTCATAAAGTATCAATTAATTAGTAGTCTAGTAATTCAAATTCGATATGGAAAAACGCATAATGATATTATACCTCAGGGGCAAAAAATATAAGGTCTTTGGGCCAAGCTACAAAACAACCAACCGCATCTCCTACAGTAGCCACCTCTTCGGAGATAGGTATAGGAAGAAGGGCATCTTTTACCTTCACAACATCAATTGACACGCGCATATGGTCTTCACCTAGTGGTACTGTATGAAGAAGTTCATTCGGTCCACTCTTCCAAAACATCGTACCAAGAGTAACAATGTTATTGACTGATCCCACTGCTAGTCTACATTGCTGGCTCTGCAACAAGAAGATAGGAAATTAGATCACACTAATCATAAATTGACAATGCATGAACAATGTGAAAAATAAACTTCGTGGTAATAAAGTTGCACCTTATTGATGTTCGGTAACTCCAAATTATTTCTACAATCTTGGTTTTTTGGTGTCGCCTACATTAAAAATTGACAGAGTGCACAAGGATAAACAACTTTTAACATTGAAAGAAAAATACTAGTAAAGCTCTCTAAGTTAAAGATTTTCCATAGTAAACCAAGTAAGGCAATTTAATTTTAGGAGAGCACGTTATACCTCATCTCCAAACATGCCAGGTATTTTCGAACCAACCTAATCAAAACATTTCCCCATAAGTAACAATATTAATTAATTTGTAGTCTAGTAATTCAAATTCAACATGTACAAAACCATAATAATATGTATACCTCAGGGGCAAACAATATAAGGCTTTTGGGCCATGCTACATGAAACCCAACCGCCTCTCCTACAGTAGCCGCCCCTACAGAATGCAGCCCTTCCGGGATAGGTATAGGAAGAAAGGCCTCTCCTACTTTAACCACATCAATTGACACGCGCAGATTGCTCTCCCCTAGCGGTACCATATGAACTTCTTCATTCGGTACCGCTTTCTCATACGCCGTGCCAAGAGCAACAATGTTATTGATGGATCCTACAGCCAGTTTACATTGCTTGCCCTACAAACAAGTTAGGAAATTAGACACTAACCAAAAAATAACAGGCACGAAGAAGGTAAAAAATACACTTAATGCTAATAAAAAGTTGAACCTTCTTGACTTTTGGTGTGGGGTTTGGAGGTGACATGTCCTCCTTGGTTCTTCCCCAATTGTCCATTGCAAAATTATTAACTTGTGGACTTCCGAGATTGTCACTTCTAAAAGTGTTTGAACCAATATTATCAGATTTTGGTGTGTGAGGCATGTGTTGTGCTATTGCATCAAGCTGAACTTGCATTTGAGAAACAATTTGCAACAGGCTCTTTTGCTTCTCCTCACAACGTGAATGATTTCCACATCTACGCACATGGAAGTACATGGTTGGAGTGACCTTTCCTCCTACGCCTCTTACGCAACTACGTTCAGTACCGCCTAATGCCATGGTTAGGATGTCATTACTTCCTTGAGTCTGTAATGTCCCATCTTCTACCTGTTTGGCTATCTCATCCTGTAATGTATATTAGTATGTAAGAAAATGAACAATATAACATTCAATTAAAACTTCTAAAGATAGTGCGACATAGTATTCCTTACAATTTCCACAGCTTTTTCCTTAGTTTTGATATCACCATACTCTCCATTTTTATTTTGGCGAGCCTTTTTCCACGAAACACTCCTATCCACACTCACAACCGCCTCTTCAGATTTATTTGCCTACAAAGACCATTGGTTGAAACACATAGTGCATATGATGACATTAGCCACATTATATATTTAGGAGTAATAATTAGCTCTACAAACACTTACAATTTCTTCTTCAAGCCCAGAGTAACCCTTTCGGCTAAGTCTGTGGTCATATAAGTTGCGTTTTCGTCTACTTTGTTGCACTCCACGAAACTCCTTCAAAAACACGAGGAAATCTTTAGCAAAATAAGATAGGAATATAATTTAAATTGCATCACATTGACCTCTAACTAAAAGATAATTAACTTGATGTACCTCAAATTCTTTGGTAAGTCTTCTTTTGACAAATGAATCCCATTCTTGTTGCTCTAGAAAACTATAAGCTTCTGGTGGTTTTGAGAGAATGATAGGATTTGATTTGTTAGCATATATATACTTGGTCAGATATTTCCTAAATGTCCTCAAACACGTTGCGATAGAAGATAAAATGCCTTTTTTACTCCTTAGGTCTACATCGAATGTCGCCTAACCACATAAAGAAGACAAATTATACAATGAAACTTGTTAGTGAATTGAGAGGCATAAACATAACTCATCCTTACCGATACAGTTTCCCACAGTCTTTCTTTTACATCGTCCGTCACTTCAGACCAATATGTGTGAGATAGCGGGATCATAGTGCGAGCTAGGACTCCAAGATAACTCGCGAACTTTGCTCTATTAGTCCCTGTTGGCCGACCCATGTGGTCATATTTAATGACTTTTCGCATGCCTGAACTTCTATCTTTTATGACATCTGGTAGTCTTGTTGCACCTCTACCCTTTCTTTTCTTGCATTTCGGGTCTATCGAGGACGGTGTAGCATTGTCCTCATTACTAGGATGGTTATCATTAGAATCCATCCTGCATGAAATTGAAAGAAAATAAGATATGATGATCATAGAGGCAATAATAAAAGAAACTAGCAAAAAGTACAAGCGCAAGTTAAATGCATATAATAGTAAAAAATTAAACACAGACATCTATAGTAATTTTATCCAAATTGACAGAATTAGAAATTAACTTTTAGCATTTCAACAAACATATAGCGAGAGGGAGAGAAAATCAAGATTTGACAATTAAAGAAACAACATAGAATAATCTCATATGTCCTCTACAAAAAGATAGAGATATTTTGACTCCTAATCACTAATTATCGATCCACGTTCCTTCACAATCTCCCCGCACAGGAGGTAACACAAGATCGTCGGTTTCATCTAATGATTCAACTTCTGGCAATACTCTATCAAATCCCTGAGGCTCGGCAAAATAATCATTGAGATCATCATCCACGCTGCACGGATACCGATGCTGAGGAGGTTCAAGGACAATTGACCACCTTGAATCAAGTTGATCTTCTACATAAAAAACTTGCTTAGCCTGGGAAGCTAGAATAAAAGAATCAGACTTGTGGCCTATCCTTCCAAGCTCTACTAGCGTGAAACCAAGCTCATCCACTTTCACGCCCTTTTTGCTATCAACCCAATCACACTTAAACACTGGAATTTTCAACAGATTGTAATCAAGGTGCCATATCTCAGTAATAACCCCATAAAAGCTCATCTCCGCATACACAGGATTCTTATCCTTGTAACTAGCAACCTGCATTGCTGTTGCCACTAAGCTAACTCCACTATTTTGGCTAACTCGTGAGCTATCACGGTCCTTTGTATGATAACGACTACCATTTATAATGTAGCCTGAATACTTTATCACATCCAAGGAAGGTCCCTGGGCTATCCACTTTAGGTTGTGAGATATATTATGTTGGGCACTCAATTCTTCTGCAACCTGTGTAAAATTGAATTATTAGTAGATATACATTTTATTGACAAACAAGAAGCAAATGATTTCATGTTTGATTGTTCTATTACCTTCCCACGAAGCCAATATATGAATGTCCTATTGTGTTCAAGTTGTAGCCACTTTTGATTTTTTGAATTACGAGGATATTGTCTTTTCAGCAAAGCCATGTGCTCCCTATCAAAGGATCAAGTAAGTCCTAAACAAATAGTTACAAAAAATGCCAAACCACTATGAACAAATACAATTGCCAAGAGAAATGGAGACAGCTAAAATTCTTACTCAATATAAGGTTGAACTTCAGTTGTGTTTTCTAATACATAGAGGTGTGCTTGCTCCCATAATTCACGATCAATAGTAGTAACCTTACCCCCTGGTAAAGGTCTTCCGATGCTATCATCTGCGGTCATGTTCTTAGAAACGGGAACCCCAATTGTATCTACTTTGGATAAAAATTCTGCGCAAAACTCAACAGCTTCTTCTGCAATATATCTCTCAGCAATGCAACCCTCTGGACGATTATGGTTATGAACGTAACCCTTTAAAACCTTCATGAACCTTTCAAATGGGTACATCCATCGAAAGTGAACAGGTCCACAAAGTCGGACTTCTCTAACAAGATGCACCGTCAGATGAACCATGATATCAAAAAATGATGGTGGAAAGTACTTCTCAAGCAAACATAATGTGATTACCAGCTCACTTTGAATTTTGTCTAATTTTGACACATCTACCACTTTGCTACAAATGGCATTGAAAAAGAAACAAAATCTCGTAAGAGCATATCTCACTTCTTTAGGCAACACAGATCGTATAGCCACAGGTAGTAATTGTTGCATCAATACATGACAATCATGTGACTTTAAACCATATAGTTTCAAATCTTGCATGGAGACAATGTTTCTCAAATTTGAAGAGTACCCATCTGGTACCTTGAGTTTTGACAATGTTGTACAAAATCTTATCTTCTCCTCCCTAGACAATGTATAACAAGCTGGAGGCAGGTAAGTTCGTTTTGCCCCAATCTGAGGTGCTAACTCTTGCCGTAAACCTCTCTCTAGGAGATCCAAACGAGCATTAATTCCATCCTTCGTTTTTCCTTGTATTTGAAGCAATGTACCAATGATGCTTTCCAATACATTTTTTTCAATGTGCATAACATCCAAGATGTGCCGAATATACAAGAACACCCAATATTCAAGCATAAAGAATATTGATTTTTTCTTCCAACATTTCGTACCAACCTTCGACGACTTCTTTTTGCTTGCCTTTCCCCAAATGGTTTTTATCCCTTCCACCTCCTTTAACACCTCTTCCCCACTTAATGGCGATGGAGCTTCCCCAAACTCTTGCTCACCATTAAATGCCTTCTTTTGCTTTCGATATGGATGGTAGCGAGGAAGAAATTTTCTATGACCCTCATAACTGTTCTTCTTACCATGCTTTAATCTACAAGAACATGTCCCTTCACCGCAAATTGGACATGCATAGTATCCCTTCACTGTGCAACCACTTAAATTCCCAAAAGCTGGAAGATCATTAATAGTCCATAATAGCACGGCTCTCAACCTAAAATGTTGCTGTTTGTAAGCGTCATATGCTTCAACTCCTTCCTTCCATAGCAATTTCAAGTCATCGATTAGTGGCTCCAAAAACACGTCAAAGTCATTACCAGGCTGGTGTGGACCAGATATCAACAATGATAACATCATAAATTTCTTCTTCATGCATAACCCCGGTGGTAAATTGTACGTAACCAAAATAACAGGCCAGCAACTATACCGACTACTGAGGGACTTGTGTGGATTTATCCCATCTGCAGAAAGAGCTAACCGAAGGTTTCTTGGCTCCGAGGCAAAGTCTGGCCAAAGATGGTCTACTAACTTCCATTGCGGGGAATCTGCTGGGTGACGTAATTGGCCATCAGACTCTCTTTGATGAGCATGCCATGTCAAGTTTTCTGCTGTTTCTACTGACTGATACATCCTTCGGAACCTTGGGATTATGGGGAAGTACCATAAAACTTTTGCCGGAACACCATCTCTTATTTCGGTGGAATTTTTCTTTAACTTCCATCTTGATGTGTCACATGTAGGACATGAAGTCACAGTTTTTAACTCCTTTCGATAAAGTACGCAATCATTAGGACATGCATGTATTTTCTCATAATCCATCCCTAATGCAGCCATAGTCTTCCTAGCCTCGTATATGCATAACGGTAGTTCATTGATATCTGGTAACAAGTCACCAACCATTTGCAGAAGCTCTGCAAAACCTTTATTGGTCAAGTCATTGTTAGCTTTGTATTTATATATTCTGACCAAGGCAGACAATTTTGTGAACTTTGTGCAGCCGGGGAACAATGGCTTTTCTGCATCTTCAATTAACTTTTTGAACTTCCTAGGGTCAACCATGCAATCATTGTAGGCAGCTTCAACCATTTCTACTGCCTCTTGCGCGTCGTTTAACGGGGGCGAATTGACTTCCTTATATGAAAAATCTTGTGTGTTTACACTCTGTGATGCCCTACAAGTGACTGGTTCTCCATGCCATATCCATGTACGATAACTTCTATCAATACCATTGACAAACAAATGATTTCTTATCTCTGGAATAGGTTGTCTTATCAAGTTCCCACATTGTATACATGGACACCGAATAGATTCAATATCCTTTGCATGAATGGTAGCAAAGTTCAGAAATTGTTCAACTCCATCATCATATTCTTTTGATCTTCGGTCCTTGAGCATCCAAGATCTATCCATCTTGGATGGATTTTTCTATCCCAATATATAACTACAAAAGAGAAACACATTTACAAAGATCTCGTACAAAAATCATAAAAAACTTGTCATGTTGGGAAACACAGACACAATTGAATCAATACACTAGGAAGGCCTCGTACAAAAAATGTCATGTAGGGTACCAAATTGGAAAAGAACACATAATGTAGGGAACCAAATTGAAAAAGAACACATAGAGAGCTTACGAAGGTCTTTGGAGTGAATGGAGCTCTTTGGCGACAATCACTTTGCTGACTGATGCACAATTCCGTAGTTCACAATCTCTGAATGTAGAAAAACATATAGTTGGTTAAGTGCTTCAATTCAAAAAATTGATAGTTAAACAATATAGTATCCAAGTATATTGAAGCTCTTGTTTCATTCTTCCCAAAAGACACTCAAAGCCTTCTTGCGAACTAATTGTGAGATGAAGCACCAAATAGGTGCTAAGCAGCTAAGGTCAACTGCATTTCCATTGGTTTTCCTAAGGATTAGTGAGGGTTAGGTATAGAGCTACATTGTTAAGAAACCTATGAGCAGTTTGTAACCAAGCATACTCATTTGGGTGAAGTAGATAAGTAGACATGTCATGAACCACAGAAGTTTACGGGTGGGAAACTCCCTTTGAGCCCCATTGGGCATTTAGAAAACTATTCAAGTTATGAGCCCTAGGCCAGCCTATCACTACAACACGAAAGGCTTGTAGCGAGGAAACAATTTCCTCGCTAAAACGCTGATTTCCTCGCAAAATGTATTTGCGAGGAAATTTTTCCTCGCCCATTTTCCTCGCAAAAAGCTTGTCGCAAAAAGAATTTGCGAGGAAAAAAAATTCCTCGCAAATTCTAACCCAATTAGCGAGGAATTTTTTCCTCGCTATAGTTTTTCCTCACTAGACTAATGCACTGTTTACAAAATAGGCGAGGAAAATTTTCCTCGCTAGACTAATTTTTTCCTCGCCAATTATAGTTTCGGCGAGGAAATTTTTCCTCGCTAAAACCCTTGAAACTAAAAAGAGAGAGTTCTCCAGCTCATTTGCTTCCGCGCGAACTCGAACCGTGGCCTCCTGTATGGAGGCGTTCACTCTATCCGTCACACCAACTTCCTTTTCAGTTCAAACCTTTGCCTTTTTTATATATAAACCTTTTGTACATTCTTTCACCTCTCTAAATTTGTTTCTTTAAACCTTTCTCTCTAATTTTAGTCCCTTCGTAGTGTTTCTTTAAACTTGTTTTTTAAATCATTAACATTAATCGCTTTTATTGAATTTTTTTATAATTTAATGTTTTGTTATATATCTTTAATAAATCTTTATACCTTTCTAAATTTGTTTATTTTATACTTCGTTTTAATTCTCTCTAAGTTTAGTAACCTTTTGTAGTGTCTAAATTAGTTTGAGCACTTTAAATTTCTGCAAATACGATATTTTTTTTGGTGGGTTAATCTGTTCTTACTGTGTATATGCGCCCATAACAATTTTAACTCAACTACAATATTACAATAGTAATAATTTGTTATGTTTCTTTTTAAATGGGGTTAACCGTACATATTTTGAAATAGATTAGTGATATTTTGAAATTTCGCAATTATTAAGTACTTTATTTTTTGTTTAGCTTGTCATTAATTTTTTTTTGTATGAATTAATAATTAGTTATCACTACGAAAAGCAATCCATATATCCCTTGCATTCTTTTTCTGAAAAGCACATCATTCATCCACAAACTTATAATCCCTATGTCCAGTCCTTTTTTTGGGTTTATAACAGTCAAAAGAATAATACGATAGAATTGATGAATGCACTCTGTTACCTAGAGTGTTCTATTCCTTGGGTATTTATATACAAATACGGTTACAAGTGATAAGCTTTACAAAAGATATTGCAAATGATAACATATAACCATTGAAATGGCTAGCATTATTAGGATTTCTTTTCTTGATCAACTGATTTGCACTGATTGGTTGACACCCCCCGCAAGCTAATGGTCAAGGCATGACCTTCAGATTGAAACGTAGTGTCCGAATGCGGGAAGATGCAAGTCCTTTTGTGTAAAAATATCAGCAATTTGATCCTTGGTGCTAATATATTGGACGGTTAAATCACCCTGAGCGACTTTGTCATGCACAAAATGATAATCAATTTCAACATGCTTTGTGCGGGCAAGGAAGACGGGATTGGCTGTAAGATATGTTGCACCAATATATATTATCACACCATATTAATGGAGTGGCACAGATATAAAGACCAAGTTCGAAGAGGAGTGACTGAACCCGGCCAAGTTAATTAGGCGACCACATCTGCAATAGCCTTGTACTTGGATTTAGTTGAAGAGTGAGCAACAGTGCGTTGCTTGCGAGAGGACCTCTTTTCTTGATCAATTGATCATTTGCACTGATTGGTTGACAATAACTATGGGATGAGCTTTATTTTAGCATGTCCTTAAAAAATTTGTATTCAAACAATAAATTTTAGTACAATTTGAACATACTGACATTGTTAACAATTAATTTCAGTTGGGGAAAAGTGAATTCATATAATTCGTTTGAAACATATTTTTGATTTCATCAATTCAATGCGATTGGCAAGGAAACTATTTTTTTCCATTTATCACTTTTTTATTTTAATAAATTTGCTTATGATATTGAACTATGTAGTCGATTATCCGTTACCACGTGATATTAAAGATACATGAACATAATTAATAATGACTTACATATAAAAAATTTAATGAGTTCAAAAAAAGGTGACAAAATATTTTTCGCCAAAAGGTTACATTTAGCAAGGAAAACAGATTTCCTCGCAAAAGGGTTACATTTAGCGAGGAAATTATTATTTTCTCGCAAAAGGGTATTATTTCCTCGCAAAAGGTACCCTTTTGCGAGGAAATAATAATTTCCTCGCTAAATGTAACCCTTTTGGCGAGGAAATTAAATTTCCTCGCTAAATGTAACTTTTTAGCGACGAAATTAAATTTCCTCGCAGATTGTGTACTTTTAGCGACGAAATATCTTTTCCTCGCCAAATTTCCTCGCAATAGGCCTTCCGTGTTGTAGTGTATAACCATCACATGGGCCACGAGAAATCCTAGTTTCGACACAGTTAATTGCTATATGTGGGTACCGTCAATTGCTCCAACACAGTCCTAGTTTCAAAAAAAACAAAACAACTGAGCCAAGCATCAAAAGAAAAGCGATACGTAGATACCCATATCTCTACAAATCTGGCAAACAGCCGGAAAAAGAGAAAAAATACTTGAGAAAGAGAGAGAGATGAGAGATGTTATGCAAAGGAAGCCACCAGCAATAACAAAGTATAACTGGTATACTGCTGCCGACATCCATACAAATGCTGATGGACAATGTTTTACTCAAAGTATACTCCTACTGCATAAACTACTCAAAGTATAACTTATAACCTTGCGTCCATCCATGGACTTTCTCAATTCTAGCTATCCACAAGGAATTCCAGTATGTTCAAGCAACATTCGACAACAAGGTTGTGCATAGTCCGAAATAGACAACTCATAAATTCAGAGCCTTGCTCGCTGGATTTTGCAAAAATCAGTTCAAAAAACTAATGTCTGCATATTTTTCGGCCTTGATTCATGTAACTCAGCTCCAACTACGATTGTAGTTGTTGGAAACTCCAATCAAGCTACATCAAGAGTGCATGAGATTCTGTTTTCACAATCCATCAGATTACTTAGACTAACAATGTGCATAGAGAACGGTTCCTACAACTCTTAAAGGAAGGAGAGAAGATGGATTAGTTTGAAGTTGGATAAACGTAATTGGGGTGGGGTATTTGTGTGTGGTGAGGGGCAGAGGAGGAGGTGGTATCATTAGAGTGGGTCGTAGACAACAAAGCAGCAATGGGAATTTGGTGGAGAACAAAGACACACAAATATCAACAGTCTTAAACGCAGCAAAAATGCAGTAGCTACAGAGCATATTTTCAGCACACAAATGACTACCAATATGCAGAACAAAGACACACATACACACGCACTTTTACATACCGTTCAAAGATTATTCTCATATGCTTTCAGAGAGAAAAGGTTGGGGCATGGTAAAAGGAGGGGAAGTGTGTGTGCTGGTATTGAGGAAATAGGTGTTGCAAAGAAGCTAGCTGTATGTGTTGATTAACATTAGCACAAAGCAGACAAGATTACATGGCATCATGATCAGGAAATATCGACAAACGAATTGAAAAAAATCCAAGTGACTCGAGGTTAGGAATGTCATTGTTTTTGGTCAAATCAGCAAGTATAGCATACAAATTACATGAAATTTACGTTACACTAACATTTCCAGTGTGACATATAGTCCAACACCACCTCCCATATACCAAGCCAAACAAATCAACCACCACAAATATGTGGGCCTAAAGAATGTTTGGAAATGGATTGGACAGAAGCAGAAGTTTGTATAAAATGCTATAAAGGTGGCAAGCTGTTGGTTTGTAGTGACAGTAACTGCCCTTTGGCTGTCCATGAGGAGTGCATGCACTGTTTAGCTCAGTTTGACAGTATGGGAAACTTCTACTGCCCTTATTGTTTGTATAAACGAGCTATGTTGGAAACACGTAAAGCAAGGAAAAAAGCTATGTTGGCGAAGAAAGCTTTATCGGTTTTTCTGGATAAAGGAATGATGAATGATGACCCACAGAAGCAAACGGCAGAGAGAGATTGGAGGAAAGAGGTGAAGGCATCAAAAACTGTGGGAGATACAAAAGCTGAGGAAGATCAACGTGAAGAGACATTTGATGTGTATAAAGGTGCCAAGGCATCGGCAGTGAATGAGCAAAATGATGTTGTGAGCAGATGTAGTCATAGTGCAAGACCGGGGGACGGCGCTCAGCATAGAGTTGTGATTGAAGATCATATGCAACAAGAGCCAATTATTGCATGTGGTGGAGATGGTACTTGTTGTACGGAAGAAGAGACGAGGTGTCAATTTGAAATTGTACAGGTCGATAAAAGTGCTCAAGCAGAGCATCCAAAACTAGTTGATGACCACCAAAATGAGAGATTGCTTCAAGATAAGCAGCAACCTGACCCATTGGGTGCTACCCTTGTAGAAAAAGAGACAGAATTAGGTAGTGCAATTCATATATCAAGGGAATTGGACAATGCAGATGTAGTTAAGGAGCATGAAGGCAGCAGGCCAGAAGCAGAAGCCATGCAAGATCAAGAAAAAGGAGATACATTATCCTCCAGTGGAGACGACTTCATGCAACAGGATCCTGCAGAAGATAGTGATATATCACAAGGCACATGGGGTGTGCTTATCTTAAATGTGCTAAAAGTTCAATAAAAAGTTTGGTACAAATTATGGTTTTTGTGCTATGCAGCTTATAGACAAGAACACATGCTGTGATACAACATGGGACACATTAAGCTTGCAACAGACCTTCTATTTATTGGAAACAAGGCTTAAGGTTCATGTCAAAAATCAACACTTTCAATAAGTAATTCTACAGACACAGAAATCGACTATAGAGATTCCGTGCCGCGATGAGTAATTTTACCAATACAGTAACTTGCTACAAAACAAAACCCATGTCCAATAAATCATGTATGTCTGTCAAACGGGTTGTGCCGTGCCAGGCCGCCGGCCCAACCCGTTTATTTCCGTGCTTAACGTGCTTCTTGCCATATCTAGTCCGGTACGTTCATTATCCGTGTCGTGTCCGTCTGTCAATTCCTGTGCCTGTTTCGCCTCATGTCCGTGCCTATTTGGATCTAATAAAGCCAACGAAAATAACTTTGTTTTTCAGTTTATCCATTCACACTGTGTGTTGTTTTTTGTCCGTAAAACCATTCCTGGCATATGTGGAGGAAAATGAAAGTGCTAGGTATTACGTGACGGTATTCCAAGACACCCGAATAAGTTACTCGTTAATGACTGGTTGAATGGACAGGCTGCATAACAGTGGAGGAATTGGCGACGGTGATCCGGTCGTTGGATCAGAATCCAACGGAAGAGGAGCTGGAAGACATGATAACAGAAGTTGATGCCGATGGCAATGGCACCATAGAATTCAAAGAGTTTTTGAACCTCATGGCCAATAAAATAAAGGTAAGAATACTAATTAATTGAAATCAATTTTCTCTTCTATACTAAGTAATCTATAAACGAAATCTATCTCTTATTCAAACATGATTTCTTTGATATTATTAGGAGACCGATGCTGAAGAGGAGCTTAAAGAAGCATTCAAAGTATTTGACAAGGATCAAAATTGGAAAAGACAAGAACACATGCTGTGATACAACATGGGACACATTAAGCTTGCAACAGACCTTCTATTTATTGGACACATCAAATTGTCATGTAGGGAACCAAATTGGAAAAGAACACATAATGTAGGTAACCAAATTGGAAAAGAACACATAGTGCGCTTACCAAGGTCTTTGGAATGAATGGAGCTCTTCGGCAACATTCATTGTGCTGTCTGATGCACAATTCTGCAGTTCATAGTCTCTGAATGTAGAAAAACATATAATTTGTTAAGTGCTTCAATTCAAAAAATTGATATTTAAACATGAGAGCAAACCCACATAGTAGACATGGGCACCGAATAGATGAAAAATGTTCATGTGCACGTGAGTGCGAGAGAAAGGGATTAACATGACTTTACGATTGCATGAGTATGATCACGTTTTGAAACCTTCGTTCAGTATAGGGGAAGATATAGCTATGATGCAATCAAGAATCTGCTCGATTCAATTGATGCAACAGTCAACTCATAAGCTAGACAAGTACTACAAATGGCACTGAACAGGATAGACACACAACTCCAATTAAAGCATAACAAAAACACCCAACAGAACTTGGAAGAGCTGTCTGAGAAACATCATGAGCAGGTTTGAGAGACACCCAAAAAATCCCGCAAAATACCAACCGGTTAACCTCGGCAAGAATGGGCTGCACACACTGTGAAGAGGTTCGTATTCATCGTTATTTCTACATGCATATATACCACATCGTAAATTCTGAAATTAGTCCAGAGGTAATCATAAAAACCAAAAACTACAGAACTGTGCCGTGCGGAAGTTCCAAAAAACACCAACCGGCCTGTCAAACAATTTGGAAAGATGTGAAGCAGCTGCCATATACAGTTTAAGTGTTGTTTACCCAAGAATTAGGAGTTTCTACATCATATTAGCTCTGGAACGGTAGCTGGAGTTTCGTTCACTTGGAATATACTTGTGTTCTAGGCAGTTTTAACTAACTCAAGAATGCAGCAGATTACTTGCAATTTGAACATGTGTTGATCTTTAAAATCCTTATGTGTGACTCGGGTACATGGTTGTAATCAAGTACATGAGAGATTGAGTTTATAGAATGAACCAAAGGCAATGCATAGAAGCTTTGTTTCGATATTATTGGGTGATCTTAGTGCAGGTTGAAGGAAAGAATTGATAAAGAGAATTTGTGTTTGAATGCTGAAAATGAGTTTAACAACTGCATAGAGGAAGAAGAGTCTCAATACAGAGAAAGATACAAAGTACCCATCTCACACAGCTACTCTTCCTGTATAGGAGCCAATCACCTACTAGTGCTATCTATCTGAAAACATTCTCTACCAAATAGAAAACACCCTAATACTACTTCTGACTAACTTTCCCGCCAACACAAGGTTCAACACTACTAAGCCAACTCAAGCAAAAATTAAGAGTAAAAGCATGGTATGGCTAACTATTTGAGTGTTTAGCATCCTGCTTTCCACTCCCAAATTAATATCTTGCTTTTTTCAGTGGTTGAAAACATCGACCCATAAATTTTCTGTACAGTACTTTTAAAGTCATGATATCAGATTCATCTTAGTTGCAGGATCCTCCTGCGGAGGTGACTCCGGATCCTTGCTCCCAACTTCAAAAGTAAGAAATCTGGCTCTTAGGGAGTAGGAATTATGCTCCTGACTAGGATGGGACCCCTCAAGCATATGAATCCCATAGGCCTCGTTTAGAAAAAACAAAAGTTATTAATGCAAAGGTGGACTAATTAAACTAAGATGAAAAACCCTAGGAATAACCCTTCTCAGCCCATATCATGAAAAGACACGCAGCCCATTCCATGAGAAGACCTAGGAATAACCCATCTCTAGGAAACTAAAAACTACCGATGATTCAGAACATGCGAGTCTACTGAATGTGTCAAAACGAAAGGTTGACTACATTAATGCAATAAAAATACACGAACATCTTCATACACCATGCGATTTTACATACCGATGATTGAATCAGAAGACATTTTGGAGAAGGATAATGGAGGAATACAAGAACTCACAGAGAGGGAGCGCGCCGTTTCTTGCTTCACGGTGGTGGTGGAGAGAGATGAGGCGGCGGCGGCAACTTGTGAGGATGGGGGCGAAGAGGCGGCGTGTGAGGATGGGGAAGAAGATGAAACTTGTACTGGAGAGGCCAGGAGGATGAGTGAGCTTCGTGTGAGTGGAGAGTGCTTCACGGTGGTGGTGGAGAGAGATGAGGCGGCGGCAGCGTGTGAGGATGGGGGCGAAGGGCGGCGGCGTGTGAGGACGGGGATGAAGATGAAAGCTGTACTGGAGAGGCCAAGGCCAGGAGGATGGGTGAGCTACGTGTGAGTGGAGGTGTAGTTAGGGCTTAGTTTGGGCTAAGGTGAAACGACAACGTTTTGACCACAGCCTCTCAATTACTTTACCAAGCCCGCGTAAAGGAGAAGCAGGGCCCACGCAAAAATTCTGAACTTCCCGCGTTTTTGTCACCGTCTTTTATCTCGCTACAAGAGTGAGATCTTTTATCTCGTCCTTTTTTGGACCAATATTTTTTATCACACCGTAAGGGTGAGGTCTTTTTTTTTTTTATCTCACCGCATAAGCGAGGTCTTTATAAGTTCTATCACACTGTAAGGGTGAGGTCTTTTTGATTTTATCTCGTCGCAAGAGTGAGATCTATTATCTTGCTCTTCTCTCCACTTTTTATCTCAGCTTTTGATTTCAACTGAGATTAAAAAGTTAGCTTATAATTTTTTATCACGCTTTCACAAAAAACCGTGATCTTTGTGAATCTCCTTAGCGTGGTATTTATCTATTATTGTAGTAGTGAAAAAAAGAATTCTAGAAATTTTTTTTTTTTGAACCGATTTCTAGAAAAATTAGAATAGGAGGATTGGAGGCTATGGAAGCCTAAAGCTTTTGTATAGAATATTAATTACTAACATTTAAAATTTGTCAACCACCATCGAATCATTCAAACCTGATTGATTCTTGTATGGATCAACACGTACAGTTACCCAACATTCATACTACTCCTCCCTCTATCTCCAAATTTTGGTCAATTGTTTTCTCTATGGCGTCCCATTTTGTTTGCATATCTTAACTAGCTAGTAGTAGAAGAAAATTGACTCATTAAACGTTTTTACCCCTCATCCCTATATTGAAATTTAAATCAAAATGCATTTTAGCCCAAAAAGTACATAATTGCATTTTAACAAGAGGATAATTTTGGAAATCGTTTTGAGAGTGATGGCGCACGTACCCTTAAATTAATGTGGTATTCTCAAAAGGAATAAAATTTTGAGACGAGGAAATGAATAGAACGGAGCTCAACTTGTTTATTTATTTATTCTCGAAACAAGGAAAATCCATTGGTGTTTGCAGGGGTGGAACCAAATTGTTTGATCTTTTATTCAAACACTCGAGTATTTATTTTTTAAGCTACCCTTGGGTATTTCATTTTTTAGCTATCCATAAAAAGCTAATATCAATAGTTATGTTTTTATTTTCGTCAACAGATCTTTGATTCAAACACACCACCCAAACAAAAAGAAAAAAGAAAAAAGAAGAAATCAAATCGTGAGGGAATATTGGGACTTTTGAGGGATGAAGATGATTATGACCCATAAAAAGAGGATCTAGAGATGATTATTATTGCTAATTTTACTTCCTTTCGGCCATGTTCAAACGTGTTTTTTTCTTTACCACACAAAGACGTTGAAACATATAAATAAAATGATTAGATCTACTCTACTCTACTCATGCATGTTAGATCATTTTTATTGGCCTGCTTAATTAGCATTATTTCTCTTCTAATGCTCAATTTTCAAATAAGAAATCCCAACCTAATCCACTCCACAAATAAGAATGTTGGGTTACAGGGATCAGATCAGATCAAAACAAAATGAATCTGACTTAGGTACATTTAGAGAGAGAGAGAGAGAGAGAGAGTTATTACCGTGGCATCTGAGGCTGGGGATCTCCAAATCTTTGTATCAGTTAAGATTGAGTTACGAGTTGTGCAAATTTGTTTAAGACTCGAGGACATATTAGAGATTCAAAGTTGTGACGGAGTTTAAAAAAAGAGAGACATCAAATCGATGCTCACCCTTTATATATATGTTAGAATAGATAGATTTTTGACTTGATAGTACTCTTTATATATTAGAATAGATATTTGACGACTTGATAAAGATATGTTATTTCGCAACAGTACTTTCAAAAACTTTTTCCTTGAAATATGATACAAATTTTCTTTTCTTTTTATGTACGAAATTTTTGCAAGATGAAGGTACTTGACTCGATAAAGGCTTGTTTGAGTTCGATTCGTCTATTAAATGAACCGAAGGAACGAATCTAGACATTATAATATTCAGCTCGATTCGCTCATTTAGAGCCTATCGTGGGAGAAAGACTCTCTATTATCTTTTATAGTAAACAATTAAACCCCACAAATCATAGAATTAGTTACGCAATAAATTTCTTTTAGAAAAGAGACTCTTTAAATAGAAAAATATTCCTAACAAATTTAAGTATATATAAAATAAGATTTTTTTTAATTTTTTTTTTATAAATTTGGATGTTTCCACCGTCGCTTTGAATTCTCTGCTTATGTAAAGTAGGCATTGATCGGATACTTGGTTGAATTAGAATTTCGGCCAGCCTACAATTATAGCCCAGTTTCATTGGGTCGGCCCACTACAACAAACAGCAGATGTATGGAAGTCAGAGTCAATTTTTGCTAAGAAAAAAGTACTGACGATCAATTCCCTATTAGTTTTAGTTCATTCTAATTTTTGCTTCATTCTTATCTTATTGTATTGGCCTATGACAAAGCTCAATGGAGAAAAAAGATTCATGTAGCCAATCTCAATTGATTGGGATATAAGGCTCGGTTTGGTTTGGTTTGGTCCTATCTTATTGTATTGGTGACATACATTGAAAGTTTTTGGAAACATGGATAAACCTTAACCGTACCGTAAGTTTGCAGATTCGTTCAGTTTGATCCATTCTCGGATTTCAATCACTTGGAACTAGGAGTAGTGGTTTGATCCTTGGATTTATACGAAACCAAATTGATCCGAATTGTGTGCATCCCTACTCTTAGCCCCATTATGATTTGGATTTTGGCAATGTACGTGCAGCTTATACATTTCTACTAGTGGTGAAGTAAAAGATCCAAATAGGGAAGTTACGCTGATCTTACAAAAAACGGTTAGACCCAATGGTAGAGACGAGTCACTTGGTCTTGATGACGCATTATGGGCCTACCGTACTGCACTTAAAACCCCTATTGGCAAGTTTCATTACAAGTTAGTTTACGGTAAAGAAATTTTTGATTGACAGGAGTTTACGGTAAAGCGTGTCACCTGCCGGTTGAGTGGGAGGTTGATGTGTCTCATTGGATGATTGGAGGCAAACAATTGTGGTGCATACAAGACAGAGCATTTACCACATCTTGATCAACATCCATTCTCTTAATTCAATTAAACTCTACTGCCAAGCTCAGTATACGTCCCAAGCTTCCTCCATCGAAGAACTCTTATAGCAAATGAGTGCCTCGGATCTTAACAAAATGCCTCGGATGTTAACAAAAATCCATGAAGCTCTATGATGTTTGGACGCCGTATCTGTGTTAATGTGCTGATCCCATCAGGCTGGCAATTAGCCTTCAAACAAATAGCATTATCCTGGCAAGCCTTAATTAAAAGTTGGACTTCTTTCCTTCTACATGACATTTATTTTTGGGATGAAAGTCTATTTTACATCACAAGATTCGTATCTGATATCAACATCAACGAAGCACAAAAGACAGTAGAAAGCGGGCAATACAAGAGTGAAATTGAACAATCCCAGTAAAAAAAACGGAGGGTTGAGGAAAATCCGCAAAAGCTGAATTCCAAGGAAACTCAAGAAGTGAAGCAGTTGGTACCAAGGAGTTCTCCTAACGTAATCAGGTGGAACTCATTTTCCAGAGACGGCCTCCGATTTGACAGCTTCCTAGCAACTTGGTGCATGGTTGGCCGGGACGTTGGACTGGCATTCAAACATGCGAATGCTAGTTTTGCAGCAACCACTACTTGTTCTGCCACTTGATTTGTAGGAGGCGATAGGCGTTGGTCCAACACTTCCTTCAATAAAATCCCATGTCCACTTGATGAAGATGACGACGACGAAGATGATGATGATAGAAGTGAGATGAGATCACCTGGATGCTTCCCCATAATCACTTCCAGTGTTAGAACCCCAAAACTGTATACGTCGCACTTCTCATTCACTTCCATTGTATATGCAAGTTCTACAAAAATAAAAGTTCCCAAGAGAAAGAAGCAATTGATTGAATAAATGGTGTGATGGGATGGGAGAAGGGGGAACCGTGGTCATGCTACATTTCAGGAATTGGTTCAGTTGCAAAATTATGCATATATTCATGAATAAATATTTGCTAATAGTTATTGAGTTCATGGAGGGATTTTTGTTTATGTATTAGTCAGAAAGGCCAAACCTTTACAACATAGAAAGCTAATTATTAGGACTAAGAATATATCAAAGTCCAAAAGATCTTAACTATGAATATGTCTCATCATCATGAATGATCACTATTCATGAGATATCAAGCCGCTATGCCTGATATGGATTGAATGTCCTAAAAATTCATTGCACCACATACGCGGTTTTAAAATTCGTTACAATCTTGATTGTTAAAAGCTAAAATTAAGTACCACGCTACGGGAGACTTGGAGATTAAAAAAACGAGGAAAGAAAATTGTAATGAAGAAACATACCGGGAGCAACATATCCAAAGGTTCCTGCAAATGAAGTCCAATTGGAAGAGTCAGTCTTCATAAATCTAGCCGTCCCAAAATCAGAGATGTGAGCCACGTACTCCAAATCAAACAAAACATTTTTGCTTGATATGTCGCGATGGATGATTGAAGGCGAACAATCATGGTGCATATAAGACAGAGCATCAGCCAAACCCTGAATAATATCCACTCTTTTGTTCCAATTCAACTCTATGGCTTCTTCCTTGGAGGCCAATACCTTATCCAAGCTTCCACCTTGTAAGAACTCGTAAACCAAAAATGAGTGTCTAGGATGTGAACAATATCCATAAAGCTTTACGATGTTGTGGTGCCTTATCTCGGTTAATGTATTGATCTCGCTCGTAAAGCCCTTTCGATTAACCGAGTCACCATCAAATGATGCATGAAGTTTCTTCACTGCAATGACTTGACCATTTGGCAGGGCAGCTCTATAAACAGTACCATATCCTCCTTCCCCAATGCAGTATTTGGCACTGAAGTTCTCAGTCGCTTCAATGACGTTTTCATACACCATTTTCCCGTCATAACTCCATATTGCAAAAACATTTTCATTATTAACTTGTGTTGGCTCTTTTGTTGTGCTCTTCACTTTCTTATGAAAAGTCAAGAAAATTCCGAGAGCCATGAGGGAAAGACCTAGAAATCCAAAAACAGGAAGTATGGTTAGTAACACCATTTTCTTTTCATTCTTTCTATGAACCCCATGATGTTGGCATGCCTTCAAACCAGTAGCATTACCACATAAGCCTTTATTACCTTGGAGCGAATTAGATGGAGCTTCTCGAAAGGCTTTGATGTTTGGTAGAGGACCCTCGAGTTTATTGTAGGATATATCAACTGATGAAAGAGCAAACATATTCTCAAAAGAAGATGGTATGAAACCCGAGAGCTCATTGTGGGAGAGATTTAGTATTTCTAACTTTTGCAGTGCTCCAAACTGCTCTGGTATGTTACCTGATAACGAGTTCTCATTCAAATCAAGATTTTCAAGGCCATGGAGTTGACTTAGTTCCAAAGGAATGTTTTCCCCAAGTCTATTATTGCTCAAACTCAAGTTTAATAGCCTTATGCAATGTCCTAACTCTCGAGGAATTGGACCACTTAATCTGTTAGCGGCCAAATTTAGAGTCTCCAACTTTGCAAGGCGGCCAAGTTCTGGAGGAATGTTACCTGATAGTTGATTATCATTCAAATTAAGGACGAACAAAGAAACCAAACTTCCAAACTTTTTTGGGATCTCACCAACTAGATGATTTGAAGAGAGATCAATTAAAGACAGTTGAGTTGCCTCTGCCAATGCAGACGGTATCCCTCCTGAAATATTATTGTTGGACATTTTTAGACTGTGCAAATTATTACACTTTCCCCATCTTGGGGAGAGCTCGCCATAGAAATTGTTGCCGCTCAAATCAATATAATACAACTTCGGGTATATTCCAAATTCTTCTGATATGTTTCCCGAAAATTGGTTTCTCTCAAGCCTTAGTCTATATAGGCTACTACAATTTTTAACGCTTTTCGGGAGGCCGATGAAATTGTTGTTTTGGACCGTCAAGTTTTCAAGTGATCCACTCGCACAAAGATTTTCAGGTAAATGACCAGTGAGCATGTTACTACTCACGTGAAAACCTGTCAAACGTGTAAGATTGTTTAGTTGTGCAGGAATAGATCCAGTAAGTTGGTTACCATTCAATCGCAAACGCTCAAGAAATTTCAGATTCCCTATAGATGCAGGAATAGAACCTGAGAGATTGTTTGAAGCGAGTGAGAGATTAATTAGAGACCTTAGCATCCCAACTTCTTCAGGTATTGATCCGGAAAGATGATTTTCAGAAAGGAATAAGGTCGTTAAGTTGACCAAGTTGCCGATAGATGCGGGAATTAAACCTGTGAGATTGTTTGAATACAAAGTGAGCTCCATAAGAGAAATGAGGAATCTGATTTCATGGGGGATGGTGCCACCTATTTGATTTTTGTGCAGCTTCAAGGTCTTGAGATTAGATAATTGGCCCATTATAGGTGGTATTGAGCCAGAGAGACGGTTGGCAGACAAGCTAAGATTTGTAAGTCTCGAAAGGCAACCAATGCTGGAGGGGATGGTCCCATAAAGTGAGTTGTTTTCAAGATCAAAGTTGCGAAGATGAGGGAGGGATGATAAATTTAGATTCAAAAGTGTGCCTTTCAAACCATAACTCTTAAGGTCAATGTGAGTGATGACTCTGCCAGCCATTTTGCAGCCAACTCCAATCCAATCACAGTGGTTGCTTCCGACCACCCATGATGACAGGAGAGATTGACTTTGGTTGTCAAGGCTAGCTTTCCACGCCAAGAGAGCTGCTGCTTCCATCCGTTCTCCAACTTCTCTCCCAGTTGCAGAAGAAGAAAAGGCAGTGGAATGAAAAGGAAAGACCAATGAAAGGATGATGAAGAAGAGAAGCAAGATTTGGAATGAAAAGAACTGGTTTGAATGTGTGTTTGCAGGAAAGGACGTCATTGTTGGATTTTCTTTTTTCTTATCTTAACAAGGAAAAGCTATGAAAGGCAGTTGTGGGATGGGCATCTTTAACTGAAAGGAGAGGTGTTTATAGAAGCAAGTTCAGTTTGCTAAATGTGTGGAAGTCTTGGATTGCAGGCTCTGATCCATAAAAGTTGTGATCCATAAACAATTTGTATCTAATACGAAGACTTGACTTGGGACATGACCGGTTGCCATTGTCCCTTGCCTTTTTGGCATTTCCCTAATTGCTAGCTTAAGAAGCACTAGTGTCTGATGCAAAGACTTGACTTGGGGGTGTGGGCATATTCCATGTCAAAGTAACGTACGGTTGCTTTTAGGGTGTTTGGAGTGAAAATTTGTTCAGGAATTTGTTGAGGGACATGAAAAGGTGTGTGAAATACACGTCGAATTTGCGAAGGCTTCGCAAATTCCTAGCTTTTTTTTAAAATTATTTTCCTTCCACAAATCTCTCCACAATCTTCAATCGAATCACAACCTTTATTGTGCTTATAGGCTTCCTCCCTCATACCTCCATATTGTATGAATTCTTCATTGCTCGGTTGCCTCGTTTTCTAAGTTACTC
>BPLS01028425.1:71260-95710 GCA_019656275.1 Rhododendron kiyosumense | reverse complement strand
TGGAGAGTTTTTTCATCTTTATTGTATATTGTGTAAATATATAATCAAATGAAGTTTTTCTTTGAAATCACTGCATGTGTTTGTGTGTGTGGTGTCCCTCACGGTTCTAACAATTGGTATCAGAGCAGGGTTGAAGAAGAGAGTCACCGAAAAAACCACGGGTTCGATTTCTAAAAAAAGGGTTGCTCACAAACCTTGTGTTTTGTCACCCGAGGAGGTCGCACGGGCCATTCGATCGCAGTGGGCGGAGTCGGCGATGGGCAGAGAGGCTGTTTTGAAAAGCCCAAGGCGTGGATGATCGAAGACGAGTTTTGAGCACTGGGTTGTGTTCACCTCGAGGAGACGATCACAGATTGGGGTAACATGTCGGCGGAGGAGCTTGGAGGTGGCGACAATGGCCGTTCGAACGGCAGAGGTGCGCAGCGGAGAGGCGGTTCAAGGGTGGTTCATACTAGGAGTTGTTGGATGCGAGATTTGAGCATGGGGTTGTGTTTGTATCGCTGAGACGAGCTCGGAAGTGGTCAAAAAATCACCGAGCGACAGCAGTGTGTGCCACACGCGCAGCCAGAAGGAGCTGCGCATAGCTGCGTGTCAGATCTACGCACGCGCGTGTGGTGCACGTGTGCACAGAAGGCTGGCACACGCCAGGCATGTGTGGTCAATGACCAGTCAACCGGTCAATGCTGACGGGATGCCACGTCATACACCACGTGGCAGACAGGTCATCGCCATGTGGCACTGCCACGTTAGCAGAAAATGGGTCCAAGAATGCCATGTCAGATGCCACGTCATCCAGTCAATGATGACGTGGTTGGTCAATGGTCAACAGCCTGGTTAATGGGCCAGTCAACAGGCTGGTTCATCGGTCCAGAGGGGTTCTTGGCCGGTTCATGACAGTTTGGGCAGGTTCGGAGATGGGTTCGACATTTCGGATGCAATCGCACACTTGTTTTCAGTTTGGAGGCTCCTAGGCTGGTGCGAGTGCTTAGTGGAGCATGAAAACGCATGTTTAAAGGTGTTTTGGGTTGCGAGGAGGCTTGTCTGAGCAGCATGGATGTTCGGGGTGATCTGTTACAGAGCTAGTAAGCAGGGATGCATTACATTCGCGCTAGGTTGCTCATCTGGTATTGACACAGGTGCTTATTAGAGTGATAGATCGATTCCGATGGAGATCTTGGATGCTGGGGAAAGCCAGGAATGGAACGAGATGGACGAGTGGCATGGAGGAGACCCGGGGAGAGCTGACGAGAGTGCGGAGAATTGACGTAAAGTGGTGGAATTGATGATTGAAGGAGCAGACTTGCTGGGATCGGAGGTTGATCAGGGCAAACATGCACAGAGCTAGTGAGCAAGGATACACTCGGGTTGGTAATGACACAGGCGCTCACTTGAGCGATGGTTTGTGGAGATGATTAACAGTGATCGGGGGCAGTTTGGTTCAATCGGGTTTAGAGACCTATCATCGGAAGTTGCAGTTGTGATTTGGGTTGTATGAGGATGATGATGGGCAACCGATACATGCTTGTGGAGAGTACAAACAGATGGAGCTAATGTTTGGTACTAGATAAGCAATATGAGTTTTTGGTGACAGTGAACAGGTGAAGCAACAGTTATGGAGATACATAGGAAAGGCATTGGAGTATGAGGAGTCATGACCTGAGATGTACAGGAGTGTTGGTTACCAAATCAGATTGTGTGTGGAATAGTCTGCAGACAGCGAGCAGCTGGTTGTTTGGGAGATGTTCACGGGAGCTCCGAACAGAGGGATTGAGATGGAGACCAGACAATGCATCGCTAGGATATTTTCCTTTGTGGATATTATGACTGGATTCTCTCTAGGATGTGCAACCGCATAAGGAGAGATGGAGTCACGGATCGTGTCCTGTGAGGATGCAAGCACTCCGGTCAAAGGGGTTCTTAATATCGATGGAGATGTTGATATTGCAGCGAGACAGCGCTGCGGGTTTAGCCTCGGAAGATCTAGTCTTGTAAGGAGACATTCAGTCAAGCCGGAGTACTTCGGTGAGGGAGTGCTAGCAGCTAGACTTGGAGTGACACAGGCGCTTTGTTGGAGAGGCTGGACGGATGCAACGATTACCCACTCTGGGTGTGTGGGCACATGCCCCGGAAATTTTATTATGAAAAATTTGGGTGCGCCCCTTTTTGGAAAAGCGCGGCGAAACGCTTCGATTCTGAGTCGCCACTCGGATTTTAGCGGTGAAACACCCAATGAACCTAACTTGAAACTTTAGCTATGTTGTTTGATTTGTGAAAAGGCATAGACCGGTCCGTCGATATCTGAGGTTCAGGAGCCAGGTTACGAGAGGGGAAGGGTTTTATGGCACCCCTCTCGCCCAATCCGGAGATCGGTATTTACTCAGGCATTTTGCAAAATATTTGCATTTTTCTCTCTCATTAATCATTTTTTTAGCCAGTTAGGGCAGGGGAACAGTTAAAGGGGATTAAAACTGTAACAAGTTTGCATTATGTGACAAAATGCTTTATGATAATTTGCTCTATTGAAACAATGAATATAGATTGAGAACAAGCACATGTGAGTGTTTTAAACAAAAGTACACTGATCCGAAAGGATGTGTACAGGTGACATATCAGCATGCACCGGTCAGGCCACTGCATGCTAGTAAGACATGCGCATGCCACTATCTTACTGGTGTACTTTAGTTACCATAGACTCAAAGTCCCTATTTTCAACCCTCTGGACTCTGGAAAGGACCAGTTCACACTCAGGACAAACCACACAGTTTATATAGCAGCATATATACAGGTTACAGATAGATGAAATGGCTTTAAGTCATGAAAATAAACATAACACCTCATAAACAGTGTGGAAAAATAACAAGAGGCTAAGACTAAACTACCATGCAAGGGCCAGCCACTGGATCATGATATAACTACCGTACGCCTGTCGGAGGAGACCGTACGCCAGTTACATTTCTTATCCAGTGCTTGGCTTTGCATCTTTTGGGCTCTGGAACATGACCAGAGGGATCTTAGAGGCCCACCAAAGCAAATAAAAGCGAGTATTGAAATGCCACAGCTATACAATTCTAAATACAGAAAGCTGTAAACTGGTTATTAGCATACAGTAAGGTGACAAAAATAAGAAAGAAAATAGAAAACAGCTGATTAGTGATCCCCATGCCAGTATTGCTCGTCCAGCCATGAATGGCGTACGGCTTTTTATTACTGGCATGTGCCACTAATAGCCACACACGATCCATGAAACTTGCCAACTTTAAGGTTAGGACTGGTATTGATTACCAGCTTTGACCCTGCTAGCACCCTTCAGGGGTCAGAATAGAGCACCATACAAAAGGTGGTATACCTTTTGTGTTGGGGTTGATGAATGTTCCAAGCTTTGAGCTAGAGGTTTGTGGAATGAGATGATGATTGAAGAGGTGTGATGGTGTATAAAGGGATATCTCTCACTTAATCTTCCAATAGATGAAAGAAGAGAGGAAGAGCTAAGAAGAGAAAGAAAGAGAGCTTAGAGCTTTCAATGTGGTTAACCCTTTGCACATGAATGCAATGGGTATATTTAAAGCCAAAAGGGACTGAGAGAGGGGTATAACCAGCTGGGTTTGTGGCTGGTTGGGATAAGGAGAGGAGTCTCCATGCATTAAATGCATGGGACTTGGTTTGAAGGGTGTTGTAGGAGAGAAGGGGACAGCCCAGCGCTTTTGTAATCATCAGAAGACTGTGCAATGTACGGGGTGACCACAGAAGTCTCAAGCACATGGTTGAATAGTGGTGATTTGACTGGATTTGACCGGCGTACGCCATTGTTTTACTTGCGTGTGCCAGTGGAAACTGAGTCAACGGTCGATGATCGACACGTGGCAGTGTACCAGCACACGCCAGCACAAAACTGGCGTAAGCAAGTATGGTTTTGCTGAGGCCGTTTGGTTCTGACTTGAAGGGTTTGAAATGGGTTTTGAATGAGGCTCGGTATGCTCAAAGCTCAAACATACAAACAACCCCGGGATGTTCTCGACTTTAGTCATCATTGGGGAATTAAAGACCGTACGTAAACTAATTTGAACAGTCCAGAATAGGGTATCTACAGGGTAGAGGGGGTGATTGTTGGGGTCCACCCATAGTGGTAGGGTTATTTTGTATAACACCCTTAGTGTTGGGTGTTGAGCGTATTTACCCTAGAAATCCCTTATATATAGTTGTAAACCCTATTAGGGTTAGTGTGTGACATAATGTGAGGGAGATGGTGAGGTGAGCGCGGGGGGCCGGGTTGTGGCCTCCTGGAGAGGAATCGGCGTGTAGTTCCCGGAGAGTTTTTTCATCTTTATTGTATATTGCGTTAATATATAATCAAAGAGAGTTCTTCTCTGAAATCACTGCGTGTGTTTGTGTGTGTGGTGTCCCTCGCGGTCCTAACAACTAGAATTGCCGGTGTTTTCCAACACTAAAATATGGATTTAATAGCTTCATAGCCAACTTAATTGTTACACAGTTCGCAGACACAACGGAAATTGCTTGTACATAGATTAACATGCAAATGCAATTATTGCACTTCCACTTGATCGTGGTGGGAGCGCATTGGTCCAACATATTCTTCATGTCTGTTATCTATCAAAAAGAAATGAGATTCTAGAAACAAATGAAAAGAATGAAGTAAGGATGGTTGAAATGAGGGAGGCCTATTTTAATTTTACATGAGCAGAAATGACGGATAATTTAGTCATAGAATCTCAAGATGCGGCTAAAGCCCCAAAAATATGCAAATTCAGGGTCATTTTCTAATTTATGTACCCGTAATAAAAGTGTATATATAACAACTATGCATAACAAGATACGCGCACGTGGTGAACTTTTTTGGCTGTTTTATTCGAGGTGAGCAAGTTAAATTCTACAAGTGATGGTTGTTTGAAGGTGCATTGTACAAGCTATAAAATAGTTCCAGACATGAAGGGGCTTTCAATAAAATTCATTGTGCTGGCATACATAGTTTGTACTTTTGTTGCTAAAATTACATGCAGAATGTATTTAAGTTATGCTATATATAACTTTGGTTAAGACTACTGATACTTAGTGATGCTTATGAAATCTTGAATTTTTTGGTTATTGTTTTGCAGTTTTCCTTGTGGATAAGTACTTGCATTTGTTGTTGGAAAGATAGTTTATCTACTATATATAATTTTGTCATAAAAATGTATAACGATTTTTTTCTTTAGGGCCCTCAAAAAGTCAAGGCCAGCCTTATATATATGTTTCTGATTTGTCTCTTTCATTATGCATGGTTTGTTAGGATTTCAATTACCCTAATCAGTTGTCTCTAACAACATAAAACGTACATTCATGTTCACCTGTGAGCCATGCATAGGAAGGAGTAATGTGTTTGGGTACCACGTGACGGTGCCTTAAGACCACCAAATTAATAATTTTGCAGGAAGAAGGGAAAATTGTTAGTCTTGTCATGCATAAAAGGGAAAGAAATTGTTAGCGACAATCATTTTCAATTGCAGTTTTTCTTTTGAAAAGGGCAATCCATGCAAATATATATGAACACTTTACTTTTGGTGTGCCCTCATTCTCCTCTTCTTTTGTCAGATAAGGAATTGGGGACCCTCAAACGTACAAAGTGTTTTCCACTAACAAGATGATTATTATTGCAAAAGTAGTGTGGCCATCAGCTGGCTTGGGAGGACCTGCAAACTCCAACAACTTATGCAACATTTCCAATTTGATTAAAGGCTTGTGTTCAGATGGAACAATCATGATGCAGAATTGTTCACACTAGTTGTACGGCAGGTGTAGAAAAAATGCATAGGAATCTTTCTGCTTGTACGTGGTTGGGCAAGCCCCGGCATAGGCCCCCAAGGCCCTGACATTGTACAAGCACCCAGTGCAGGTAAGGCTCTGTGGGCCTATGTAGATGGGCTAGTCTTCGGTGTGGTAATCCCACATCGGAGGTTTGGGTTGTGTGTGTTTATAATGTTCACTCACATTTCACCTAATCAGCAATTGTCTAGGTGTTTTAGTGAGTGGAATTATTCTTATGTCCCTCATTCAAAAGAAAAAAAATCTTACTGCAATTCTCCAGTTACATATATAGCAACACTCGAAATCTCAAACCTAATTGTAGATTATGACATTACCAATCTTCTATTAAATCCTTCTATCCTATTCAAATTGTGATATCTTTTAGTACTGGTGGAGGTCTGTTTCTGTTTGCGTTAGGTAACCAACTTAACAAAGTAAGGTGAACCCCGTATAGTGCTTTGTGTCATATATCGCACAAGTTAACCTACCTGATATTTTATTTGAACGGCAAAAGAAGTTTTCATTAATCATAAAGATACCAATATGAAAACAGTACATAGGTGAAAACAGTACAATAGGAAAAGCAAATGCATCGAGAGAGCTTTGAAGAGTACTATACCCTCCTAATGCTGCAACTCGCATCACTTAACCTATCTGATATACATCCCTCCTATTGTAATTTTGAAAGATGCAGTGGCAGACACAGGATGTACGGCTGTGTTTTGGCCCCTGCACAACATCGAATACTCCTACTAGTTGTATTAATTCTCGGGTTAGTTTGGAGAAGTTTCATGGGGTTAGCCCCTGAATTTCCCTTTTGGGGCGCAAATAAAATTAAACCGGCAATCTTGCTCTGTCCCTGAATCTGCAAGAGTTACAGTATGCTTTTAGAATCTGTACTTTGTTAATGTACGAGATCTAAAGTGGTAATATCAACACGGGAATATATGTGTTTGTTCCCTCCCTGATTGACTATAAATTTTGTTTGTGCATACCCGTTTTGTTTGTGTTTCACAAACAGAAATGTATACAAAGTTTCTTTTTGTGCATTCTTTTAGTTGCAATCCAACCCACAAACTTCCAACACAATGCCACCTTCGGATAAAAACAGGTCGATCCGAACCCACAAAAGGGATAAAATCAAAGCCAAGAGAATCATCCATACCATGATGATCGTAGTAACTCCGGCTTGTTACCCCATCAGACCTTTGAGGAAAGGATAGAGATGTAAAATCACCCAGAGAGCAAAGAAAAACTTTGCAAACATCAATCCACAGGTATCGTAACCGTTGTTGATGGCGTCAACAACCCCGACTATATATAACCCCAATAATGTTGATGATCAAAAGAGTCGTTGGAGGGATCAACAAGGATGTCCACTAGCTTGAAGAGGTTGAGCTAGCTCCAAAGACTCGTCGTTGCCTCTATCTTTGGAGCGATGGTGATGTTTGCATTGACAACTGTCAAGGCCTTGGAAAAGGGCAAAGAAATGGGAAGAGCCACTCTATTGCCACTGGGGGCACCCGCCCCCACGGCTCCTTTTTTTTTGTTTGAAATTGGTAGTTTGAGTTTATCTAATATTTAAAGCAAGGCACATGTTATTAGATTAAATACTTGTTAAAATACAAATGACTTTGTTTGAATTGTTACACAAATAAGCTTCACAAAATCAATGTCTGAAATCAAATCAAAGTAAAGATTCGGTGAATTTGTTGAAGAGTGAGTAATTTTCACCCAGTATGGACAATGAGTAATACTCACATGTTCACCTAGTGTTTAGGTGTATGGGTGAACAAAATAGTTTTCTAAAACTTGAAAACTCTCCTTTGTAAGATGATGTAACAGTCAACACAAAAATCACGCCATATTACTAACAACAATCAAGTCATTGGTCAGTGGAATGTCGTCGGGAGTTGGCTATCGTCAGAGATTTATTCTTATAATGCCCCCAGTGATGTATATTCCTGGCTACACCACTGGAGACGCCGCTGATCAACCAAATCTGCTCGTTCCTCCACCAATTGTCTGGGGTCACCTGTCCCCATTGCATCTCTAGGATACTTGTTGCGGCGATTGATATGAAGAGAGGGCCATGAACACAATACTTGCATAGTTGTTGATCTGCAGATATATAAATGCCAAGAGAGGATATCGTTAGCTGCTTTCTAGAACCCATTAACATACCAAATTCAACATGCTACGACTATTGTTGGTTAATTTGAGCCAACAACTATGGTAAGGTACAATCGACCGGTTACCTCAGGAACGATGAATTTCCCAGTGAAAAGACAGACAGCTGGTAAGGTACAATAAGTGATCAAGGGAATCGATGATGTAAACAGATACACAACTGAGTTGATATGCACGTGCGAATCACTCTTGTGGTTTTAAACCACACCCGTAACCATTCCAAATTGGACAGTGTCTACTCAGGAAAATCTCAATGGATCCCGAGGCCTGTTGAAGAATTTGGTGCAAGCAATTTGAAAGGTTAATGTGGGCTGATCCCTTAAATCCAGGCCTTCTAGGATTGCAATACACAGACCGTCAGCCGTGACAATGCATCTTTGAATCCGGTTAAAATAACTGATCCATAAATCCACCCAACCTAGTTAAGTAGAAACTAGGAAATGAAGCTCTTTAAATCCCACTTTCCAAAAAGAAATAAAAACTTTTGTCATTAATTTCTTTTAAGTTGGTTGTTGTTTAAAAAATATACAGACTCTTTTCTAGTTGTGTGTAATATGCGGTCTTTAAAACACTTTAAATCACGTTATTTATGATAAAAATTTATAAGATAAATCTTGGATTCATTATTTTGATACAAACAATTATAACATCTGCACATGAATTCGTGATATCAACTTTGAAATCACAACATTCATATGCATGAGATTTTGTCCTAATTTTTGAAATATTATGAACTTCTAAGCAAATTAATGTTATGACCTTTCATGCAAGATCTTATGAGTTCAGGGCGATTCAAGGTGTGCATGATGTAAACATTCAAACAGGGCTATGTCAATAAAACATCGAGAAAGTGATTTTGGAAACATGAATAATAATATTTTTATTCTAATATTACTTAGTATTTCTGAGCATAAACGATTTTTGAGAATTTGCTGAATAATTTCTTCAAATTTTTTGTAGTCGTTGTTGCATACCTCTTTTCCTTGTAACCACAGCTAATAACGTGAAGTGATTCTTTCAAGACTGACGCAGAAATTGCTCTAGGTGGAACTCCACCTTCCTCTTGTAGCGTTGAAGCAACGAAAACCGGTGATTGTCCAAAGTTTTTCTCAAAATTTACCCGGGGCATGAGGTACGATTTTTCATTTTCTATTCCTGCAATTTCAAGAACTACTTAGCAACCGTAGAAGGTCAAAGGTTTATATAGACATCTGTAGAAGCAAGAATGACAACAAATGCAACATTCAGGAATCAAAGTGGAAATCAATACTATACACTGTTAGGGGAAATCACATTGACACACTTTAAAGATATTCTCTCACCATTCAAGTACAGTTTCCCTTATCAGTATGAGTGCATTGGCATCACCTAATCTGGTTTCCCATGTTCAATCTTGTACATTGTTTCGTCTTCTGGACGGCTCATTGATTATGTTTGCCGAAGAAAGAAATTGTAGAGTTTATCAAGGAATCTGGGTATCCCCTGCCTCTATTCTTTCAGAAAATCCAGTTCGACATTAGAACTAAAGGTTTTCAAATCCTAAATGTTAAATAATATTGTGCATATCGATGCTTTGGGCTATCAATGAAGGAAGCATGGAAATGTGCATAAAAATTGAATTGGATCTCTAGGCCTACCCTCTCTAATGCCATTTGACTTTGATTTGGGGGCATGGTTTCACAGCAAAATAGGTATAGGGGGCCACTATTTCAGTGGTATTCTGAGAGCAGTCACTTTGTGCATATTGCCAAAAGTTAAGTCTATCTCCAATCTTCTACGTACCCCCAATAATTGAGGACTACATGGGTTCTGTTGTTATTGTTGTAACTGTTAAAACACTCCTCCCCTCTTACTTCTGCTTTACTTTACTCTTGGAAAATTCAGTTTCTTTGCAATCTAAATCAGAATTCAAGGAAGCAGTTATATGTCAATTGCCTATTTCGTAATTAATGATTCAGATTTGTTTACGAGTCTTACTAGTATAAAGATGTTTGGACGAACGAGATTGCACAAACAGTTCTTGGCAGTCCAACTGCAAACTGCAGAAGATTTATTCCTCAGAAGATCAGATGATTTACCTTCAACACGTTCCCCAATACACTCAAGAGCTGGTATTTTTGTCAAAGCCTCCCTGCTCTTTCTTCTTGTTCTCTTTTGACTTCCCTTTCTTACTTGTTTTTCTGGAATAACCGCAGCAACAAAATTTAGGCAAACAATTGCATGCTTTCCCTGTGGCTTTCTTCATGGCTGGAACATCAGAGCCATAGAGCGCTTGTCTCCTAAAAACACATCCAGTTCCAATGTAAATGAGTCCTTGGATCCCGTCCAAGCCTTTCATATTGATCTGTTTTAAAGATATAAAAAAATTTAAATATGTAGAAAATGTCGAACACCAGTATCTACTTCAACTAACCACACACATCCAGTTCCAACGTAAATGGGTCCTTGGATCCCGTCCAAAGCCTTTCATATTGATCTGTTTCAAAGATATAAAAAATTTAAATATGTAGAAAATGTCAAACACCGGTATCTACTTGAACGAACCATATTCATAAACTTATTCAACCAAGGCTTTATCATTGGTCTATCAAGCTCATTTCTTGCGTAGGCAGTTTACACATCAGGATCTATAAAACGAACAGCCTAAGTAGTCCACTCCAATGTGACCCGAGCTTGTCTAATTTTGTATTACATGAAAGATTGTCGCATCAAAAAAATATTACTCGCCTCTATGGCCATTATTATATCAATTACCATCAGATGCGCCATACTTTTCTATTGCAGTCATCAACATTTTTCGAGCAAAATAATTTTGACACCCCGCTTTTTGATAATCACATAAAAATTTGTCATTTAGCTTGTTTAGAAAATTGTGCAATGTGTATTTCTAACACTAAAAAACATGCATTAGAATGTGGCCCTAAAAATATGGAGTGCCAGAATCATTTTCCATATTCAAAGGTTGTAATGTATGTCACGTCGGATAAAAAATATAAGTTATAGAAACAACTCATGAAGTGGCGTAGCATTTTGCTTATGCGTATGGATAACCAAATGTAAGTGCAATCTCATGTATGTATGTAAAATTACAGAGAGTGTAATTTTGCGAATGTGGGAGGTGCATGCCAAGTCTCACTTCGATGATTGAAAAGAATTGTTATCTTTTTAAGACGATTCCATAAAAATAAAAATAAAAATCAGCTCAATCTCAGTAGCATTTGATCAAAACTCTCTATTTTTAGAATTAATTTAGAACCTAAGACAAAAATAATTAAATCCTTTGATCAAAGACTTATAAATATTAATTGAGTTGACTTTATGCAGAATTTCCTAAAAAACAATATCTATGAAATGAACGATTCTAATTATCACTATGAAAATTGGTGTGGATGCCACAATCCACGTAAAGTGAAAAAACAAAATTGCACTCGTCTGAGGTGGTTTACTTAAATCAAAGAATACATTGTTGCGATTTGCGTATCGGTCATGACGATCAATCCCTTCAAGCCTTTTAGGAAACTGAACATAGATAGCATATTTTCTTCTCAGAGGCAGGGTCCATCATGAAGCACATAGCTTCACGGAGTGCCTTGCTGTTGTTCATATAGTTATCACAGTCGACATTGAGTAGGAAAGCAGCATTTGAAATGACTGCGGAGGCTCGCACCTACAAAAATTAGCAGAAACAGTTTTGAAAAAATTGAAAAACAGAGTTACTTCCAACTGGACAGAGAAATAAGATCGACAAGCGAACCAGACGAGTTGAGCATTGCATTGTCTAAGCTTGGCATGAGAGGTTAACGACTTTGAAAAACATGTTCCAGTTTTGATTGTTTATAAGGAAAGTCAATCTGAAACAGGGTTAAATTGAGCCAACCGGCCAAGTAGTAACTTCATTTATAAGCTAACGAGCTTCAACAAAATCACGTTCAAGTTTGATTTTGCTATGCAACAAATCAATCTTGAGGGATTTTTTTTTTATTCCTTGAGTAAACACAAACACAAACTCAAACTCAAACTCAAAGGAGATTGGTTCGTAAATCAAACCCAAGGGACAGAGAAATTACCAGGGCATTCTTCGCACCGGCTTTTCTGTGGAGATCAAATCCAGGCCCCTTCTCGCGAGAAACATAAATGAGATGAGGCAACTGGTTTCCTTCAACGTCATGGACACCATCGAGGAACACCTGTTGAAGACATAAATAGTAATCAAGTTTAAATGAAAACAACTTGCGGTGCAATTAGTCGGTCTATTGAATAAGATACTGGATCCTTGTTCTCTTCAGCCTTTTTGTGCTTTATCTGGATATTTGCAAAAGTAAATTTTTTTACTTTTTCGATTCTTCTCATCGAGACGAATCAATAATCTACAAAAATATGGCACAAAACTAACAAACGCGGAAAAAATTCGAATAATGGAAAAACATGAAAAAGTCACAAAAAACTTAGGAGACCAAGGCGTGAGACAATAAAAACTACTTTCTCCATCCCATATTCCTTGTCTAGTATAATATTTTGGAATATCTCAAAATGCATGTCCTTTTTGATAAGTCAAAAGAAAATGTGGGCAAATTTCGTAACTAAACATAATAAATGATGAAAAATGATTTTGGCACTCCACTTTTTTATGATGAGACTCCAAAATTTGTCTTTTAGTTTGTAAAATATATACATCGCAAGGCACACTAAAGGATAAATTTTGGAGTGCTATCATAAAAAATTGGAGTGTCAAAATCATTTTCCTAAATGTTGAAATTCTAGATACAAAAAACAAGGGGTAATGTTGAAATTCTAATCAACTTTCTAAGGGCATGTTTGGGAGCTATATTTTGCATTTTGATTGTGCATTTTTCTACTTTTTCCGTTTGGGAGCTGTATTGTGAGAATGGTATCTCTCACAATTCATAATGAAAACTACACTTTAGAGGCACAATTTGAGAATCAGACCAAGAGGAGCTTTTATATTCTCATTTTGGATTATCTTCGCAAATTCATAATCTATTTTGAGCATTATCCTTGATTAGCACCCAAGATTGTATAACCTTGGGGCTTAAATCCTCTAATTTGTAACTTTTATGCATTTAAGTAGTCGTTTTTATCCCATTTTGCACGTAAAGTATTTTTGTGTGAGTTTCAGGTAAAACGTACTAATAAGGTGGTTTTGAACGCCAAGGGATGTTCTGGGATGTATCTGCATATCCAAGTGCTGGCGACATACGTTTCATTGTCACCAGAGCTTACCGGTGTTGCAAGAAGTTTCGGTGGATGCTAGTTGGTGAAGGATATCACAAAGCGTGCCAAGGTTTTGAAAAGAAGGTAATTGCATTAGGGGAAGCACCCGAGGGTATCCGAGAGTCCAAGGCCTCAACGAACACCTACGCAAAGTCCCGTTGATCAAGAAATTAAGCATTGGAAGGCCGTCAGGGCAACACAAGACGTGATGGGCCAAGCTGTACCCATTTTGCAGAAAACAGAGAAAGGTATCGGTACCTAAAAATAGTGGTATAGGTACAATGTTGCTGATATGGAAGACAGTTGCATTGGTACCGATACCTCATTTTTGTGGTACTTGTAGAGACCCGTGAATTTAAATTTCCTTTATTTGATAAATTTTATGTGGAATTATGCTTTCAAATATGAATAGTGACATAAGTTGTGGTATTTTGGGGCCCAATGTGCAAGGAATTGGTGATTGAGAAAAATTAGTTGATGCTTTAAGTGTTGTAGGGTGAAATGTGTAATATACACGTATATAGAGAGAGTTGAGTACAGGAGAAGATTCACTCCCCATTCTCTCACGCCACCCCTCTATTCTCTCGGCTCTCTCTCTCTCCTGAGCTTTCACCCACTTTCTCACTAAAATCTTGCTCACACACCTTAAACCCTTGAAGATCCTTCACATATCTTTCCCCAATGGTTGATTTCTAGTCACTGAGGTTGTTAATCTTGCTTGGAGGAGGTTTATTGGAAGACTTGAAGCTAGGGTTTGGGTTTGAAGCTTTGGGTTTGCTCTCAAGCTTGAGGTAGGGAAATATAACTACTTTTATGTGTTTTTGAGTTAGTGTGATGTATGGATATTGTGGTTGATCGTACTCTTGTTGATTGTTTGAAGTTTGGCCCGAAAATCCCTTATTTTCGTCACTTTTCTGCACCTAGTCGGACTGGTTCAAGTTTTTTTTTTTTTACAGATCTTGCAGAAATTCCCTAGGACTCTACAAAGCTCCGTTTTGGTTGATTCTTGCGCCAAAAGTTCCGTGTTTGAGTCTACTATCTAGGAAAAATATTAACAGAAATTCATACTGATAAATTATGCCCAGAAACGTCCATTAATCCAATCTGTATTCCAGATCTGGATGTCCTGTTTTTGTTCCCAGACAGCAGTTCGTATTTGGGGCATAACTCTTACATGTGATGTCCGTTAGACTCTATTCAAATTGCGTTGGACAGCTGATTCGATCCTCTACAACTTTGTTTGAGTACTTGCTTTTGGATTCTGAGGTTTGGTGGAACCGAAATGGGCTTGAAATCAATCTGAGAAACTCAGAACACTTGGTTTCTGTGCAACTCGTTAAATTGATAGCGTTTGCGAACTTGTATTGGTTATTATGTGAACTAGTAACACTTTATGAATGATGAGGAGTTAATAATGGGAATTACGGTTGAAATGGATGAATGATTGGACTATCTACTAACTTATTGTATGTTAACGATAATGGATTCGTGTCAAGAGAAATGTGATTTTAAGACAAGTTGTGCATAGCAAATGACTAATAGTGAGAATTACGAATGAAACGGGTGGTGGCTTGGGATAAGTAGTCCTTCGGGTTTTATACATTGAACTTTTATTATATGTTTTGTACTTGTTGGTAAATGCCCACGGTGTGAGGTCAATAGGCCTGAACATGAGATTGTGTATGATGAAATGGGGATAGTCCGAGGTCCCAAATGCTTGGTAGGGGATAGTGTGAAGTCCCAAATGCTCGGATTAAAATCGTATGGTAAGGCTACAGAAATGAGATGTACGATATATTCAAAATGCTTGATGTAGTGGTACTTTGATTGAAGTAGAAATAGACGAGTAGCAAAGTCACGTGTTGGGTCGCTTCGTTAAGTTCGTAAAGTCATATGTAAAAGATGGAACGTGGGTAGAAATGGTATCAATTGGGCGTTAAACTCCTTATTCGGTTTAAACCTTCTTGTTGGTGACTTAAAGAGTTGTGTCCTCATTCATTCATTATACCTTACTCATTTTCATATAAACGTAGTGCCGGTTTCTCTACTGGGCTAGTGTAGCTCAACCTTTCATTTTCAGGTACTACACCGGGGCGGTAGCATGGAGTGCCTGCATGCATGGATTGTCTGACTTACTTTTTTTGAAAGCTAACACGGAGGAGTTAGTTAGTCATCTTTGTAAAATCTCCTTTTTGTCAAAGATGTATATGTACTTAATTTCGTATTCTTTTTGACTAAGAATGTTGCTTGGCTCTTAACATTTATGTATCTCGACCAAATGCTATTTTGGGCCGGTGTGCCGCCAATGTAATCTTTTAAAATCTGAAGTGTTGGACTGTAAATTGAAGTATGGGAACTATGAACTCCTTGGGTATTATATCATATATTGCGAGCATTTTATTTATGAAAAGCTTTATTTATTTATGTTAAAAATCGAGGGCGTGACAGTACTGGTACCAATGCCCTTCAACTGGCTTTTTGTGCTGAATGTTTCAATATTCCATAGATGGAAAGTTTCTACTTTAGGCACATTTTTGGAATATTTTGGAGGTCTTTTGGTCCATTGTTTGACTGATTTGTAAGGTTATAAATAGCCTTTATTGTCATTTATGGCCATGATGTAATCTTCTACACTTTAAGTCTTTTATGCTTTGAGAGTTCCATAGCTTTGCTTCAAGCTTTCTTAATTACTCACTTCAAGAACACTTCAAGGTATTGCTTGTACGTTAATTCCTCGTGTATTAAAGTTGTTCGTGTGGTTTGGATCTTCTATAAAATCAAGTTTATTTTAGTTTTTATTGGTGAATCATGTTTTCATTTTCTAGCATAATTACAAGTCTTTTTGTTATATGTGAGTAGTTAATAGGTTTAGTCATGGGGTGAGATTCACTCTAGGACTTATTTGTTTAAATGGTTTCTCTTAATCTTTAGCTTAATTTCAAGGTTTTTAAATGAATTAAACTCATGATGTCTAGAATTGATTATGGGGTTGGTGGCTTCTTTAATCATGACGTTTTTGCTTGATAATCCTACATATGAGAACGATTCTTTTTCATCTCTCACCTGTGTTAAATGAGTTCAATTTGGAGCTTTGAGTTAAGTTATAACTAGTCTTCAGTTTTTAATTCTTCTAGTGGAATCTGGACGATTTCGGTCCACTCTTAAGTTAGATGAAGAAACCGTTTGACGGCTAAGTTGTGGGTAAATCAATCCCTTTGACTCAACCATCTCTAATCTAGTTTAATTCCAAGTTTAAATTTCGTCATTCAAATCGAATCCCAAAGTTGGCCGCTTGAACGCCACAACTCTTTATGTAACATCTAATCCGAATTCGCTCCAGAAGATTTCTCTGTGAGAACGATTCCGGTCTTACCGGTTATTATGCTTTCAACGACCTGACCCTACGTTTAGGATGTGAACCTTTCTAAGAGGTTAGGTTGCGGCTAAGCAATCCTTCCAAACACAACTCTGTCGCAAAATCTATTCTGCATATATCCTTCAAACACTTTACCAGATTCACAATCTAATTAATTATGGCCACAATTCCAAATCAATAACTCACAATCCAAACTGCAAGATGCAAGAAAATAATTAGTCGCCCAGATAGGCCCTAAATGGACATGCATTAATAGCATATTCCTATAAAAAAAAATTAACCTTAGTAAAAGCAATGGAGGACGGAGGGAGTAAATTAAACTGTCACGTCAAGCCAGGAAGAAAAAAGAACCAGACCTGAATCATTCCAGGATGGTCTCTGAGATTGTTTCCAGGCCATGGGGTCCCATCTTGCATTGTCCAACCCTCCTGAGGAACCTTGTGTGCCATGGCCACCAACCGGTTTATTCGAACTTTGAACTCTTCGTATTCCCTCTGTAGCGACAATGTCAAAAATAGAGTATCTCCAATGCTGACCTGGGATCTGTATGATTAGTTTAATGGTTAAATTAGACCTGAGATTGAATAATAAATTGGGCAAAACAACCATAATTCAAGAATCTAAACTTAGAAATGATAACAAACGTAACTGACCATTCATTCCATATCCAAAAATGTGACAATATTATGTAACACGTGCTGGCACATGTGTGCGCGTGCGCGGAGAGAGAGGCAGTGTACCTTAGTGATACTCAATCGGGAAACATTTTGGGAACTGGTCGAATACCCACGAAATGGCGAACCATATTTCGCAAATCACTGAGGTCAGCCACAAGCCATAGGCATCATGCACCCGGTGCCGAACCCTATAGTTGAAAAACAGTCCAAGAATCACAAGTCGGAGTAAAATGATCATTCGGTATGGGTTTATCCTGCTTGATGAAATTGGCAGTTTCCTCGAACCTGCAGCCAGCCGTCATCCAACCTAATTCCAAAAAACAAGAAAAATTATGAGAAACAAATTTATTGAAATCAGAACGAAAAGGCAGTTTTATATTATGTTTAGTTGATTTATCAAACTTAAAAGTTTTTTCTCTCCTAAAATTTTTTTAATTGACATGCAATGTTCTCTCCTAAGATCTTAAATTCGAAGCCTCCCAATTCCAATCAACTCTTATGGGGTTGGTTCATACCCAGAGTAGGGGAGCTAGGAATCGAAAGCGGAGGGAGCCGAACAATAAATGAAATTTTGTTATTATGATTTCTTTGAGATTAAATCCGGATGTTTGAGTTTTTATAGAATAATTTTGATAACTTAAAGATCGAGTATTATTAGTATCATATCATTCAATAACACGCAATGTATATTTTAAAAAATTTGTTTAAGGTCCATTATAGCGGTTGTAAAATCCATTTAGTCCACTTATTAAGTTTCTAACCCCTAGTCCACTATTAGTATTTAGTAGGGGCTATAGTCCACTTCCTTTAAAAGGTGAAATAGTATATGACTGAAATACCCTCCCTTTTGAAACCCTTTATTTTCCGTTATCCCCCATTATCCCTTCTCCCATTCAAAACAGCGCCATTTACGTCTAGAGAGAGAGGGTGAGAGAGAGAGAGAGAGGGGTTTTGTAATTTTTGAAAAGGAATTAAACGGATGAAAAGTGTGTGTGTGTGTTGGGGGGGTGGATGGGGTGTTTGTAATTTTTTGAATTGAGAGATTTTTTGAAATGGATGAAATGGGGCAAAAACACTTTTTAAAAACAGGGGTATATTGGTCTTGCCAAGTTCTTTTAAGCCTTAATAATAGGTTAGTGGACTAAGGGGGTTATGAAGTTTAGAAGTAAGCATAAACCTACAATAATGTAAAAGTTTTGCTAGCATGAAAGAGGATTTCCTTTAACGAGTTACACGTTTCCCTCATATGTGAGAAGACTAAATATACTCCTTCCTTTTCCAATTAATTTTGATTGATTTAATTTTGTTCCCCTTTCCAAAACCTAATTCAGTATTAATTTTATATCCTATATATATGACTTCCTAAATAAGTTAAATTCAAATTTTATTGGCCAAAGAAATACCATAATTGATTCCATGATTTGGGCATCTATATTATAGAGTACAAAATAATTGATTTCAAATTGACCATAGTATTTACAAAGAGCATTCCTCTCTCATTATTTTTTTTAACGGCAAAAGGAAGATACCTGTTTGTGTTTACCAATGTTGGCTATTCCACAAAGGAGCCGCAGACCACCACTTCGAATGAACAGTAAATACAGTGATATCTATCACATATTTGACTTATTCGTTGAATCTCATGTTCTCTCTATTTATCTCACTAGCTATTTGGGAAGGTTACAGTCAATAGAGCGAGAATTCTTGGTTATGTAAGCTTAAGGAAACTCTTATGATTAGCGAGAATTCTTGATTTATGCTAGCTTACGAAAACTCTTATGTTAGGCTCCATTTTGATAAGGTTCTTATTTTTCTATACCCGGATGCAACTAATGAAATTACACCGATTTGATAACACATGTTGTGTTAGACTATTCTATGAATTTGAAATTTTGATAAGCACTTAACGGTTATTTATAACGTCCTTTCACATGGGGTGAGATATACACATACACAAAACTCATCCATGTGAGATGGAGTTAAAAATAACCATTATATCCAAAAAAATTCATAAAAGTGCAATTTGACACTTCATTTAGACTGTGTTTAGAATACGTTGCGTCGTGCCTGAAGGCACAAGTATCCACTAGTTATTATACATAATTTAACATGCTAACAATGGAGTTGTCTCTGGCGGCGGCATGTTTGCAGCGTCAGGAGGATTTGAGTTTTTGGCCGGAGGATTTTGGTGGTGGTTCGTGCTTGCCAAGAGTTGCCTACGGCGACTGGGTGCCTGACGGTGGTGTTGCTACTTAGGGTTAGGGTATTTAGGGGTTGGGCGTGGCCCATTTTTGGGCTAGGCTTGGCCCGCCCTTGAGCTGTAAATGGTGTATCTGGATTTGAGACCCTTTGGTGCATGGGTTTGGCCTAAGGCCATCTACAGTGGTGTAATAAAAAATAGATAACTAAAAGTTGACACATCGACTTTTGATTATTCATTTAAGAGGTTGCTAAGCTTAATAATGTTGAGGTTCACAATAGTCACTTTTAGTCCATAACCAAAATAAAGGGTCCACCATAATTTTGCACAATCTCTCTCTCCCCCTTTGTTTCCCGCCATTCACTTCTCTCCATTACGTTTTTTTTTTTGGGCAAAAATATATTGAATATATGGTGTTTTTCCTAGTGTTATCTATCACAAACCCACCACTCTCTTAATCTTTCAAAAAAAATCAAATGTGTTCTTGAATCTGGAAAAAATGTAAGGTTCTTCCTTTTTTTTTTTTTTTGCAAGGTTCTTCATTTACTCAGCCATATGGGGAGGAACAAAACATGAATAATCACTTTTTAGTCTCAAAAATTATTTTTGTTTGCTAAAAAGTGATTATTTCTCAAAATACTTTTCCGATTCCTCTCGTCAAGATGAATCAATAACTCATAAAAGTTTGGTGCAAAACTAAAAAATGTGAAAAAAATTCAAATAAATGCAACCAAAAATAGAAACGGAAAAGAAGAGAAACAGTTTGTGGTTGAAGTGAAAAAGATATAGAGCAGGTGAAGAAGAGAAAAAGAAAATACTAGTTGAAAATGGATGTTACATCATATTTTCTAGGGTTTTGCCCTAATGGATGTTCTCCGGGGTTGGTTTATTGCTAATCTAGGGTTTGGGTCTTGAGTGGGCAAATGATTATTCTTAACTTAAGATTTTTCTTAACTTAAGATTTGATGTGTTTATCCTTTGTTCTTTTAATCTTTGTATCATTTTCAAGGATTAATTAAAAAAAATTTGCTGTTAAAAAAAAAGGCTAACAATGGAAATTGTTCTTGATGTTTAATTATGGCTGAAATTTTATAATTCTTTTACAAGTATGCAAATTATACTTGGAAATAAAAAAGTGGTGGGGCCGGGGGGCCCTCGAACCCCACAATAGCTCCGTCTATGCATATGTGGCTTTCACCCGATTTTAATCGGATTTTCCGCTAGATTGGGTGGGTTCCTAGGAACTATTCGGACACATGTATTTAGAAGTTATCAAACTCATCTCCCTCCGAAAATGATATCTATCTGTTCTTTGTTATTTGAGAAAATTTTGGGTGCAAATTGGGTATACCCAGCACCTAATCCTAGCAGTCCAATCCGAACACAGACGGCTAAGATTTCACCGAGGAGAGAGAGTGGTCAGGTACACTCTCTCATCGGTGAAATCTGAGCCCCGTGTTCGGATTGGACAACTCGGATTGGGTGCTTGGTACCACGTAGAATATACCCTATTTGCACCCAAATTTTTCTCTAGTTATTTCGCTGCAATGCTGTGTCAAACTTAAAAGTTGGAATGACTACAACTTGAGCTCCTTTAATCACACAAAGTTACCAGCTTCAAGTTATAGAAAAAGAATAAAACTAAGTCAAACACAACCTACCCAAAAAACCAGGATCATCTCCACCATCTGGGTCATGCTTAAGAATCTGAAGTTTCTCAGTCTGCCTTTTCTTCCACGCCTCCATTCTGTCTTTCCGCGCAATTGTACCATACCCATATAGTGCTCTAAGTCTTTCTTAGCATCCATCGTTCGGGGTGGAACTGTAAAATCAACACCCAAAATACACTCAATCCTACAAATCACATCAAAATTGATTCTGTTTTTCGCAAGAAAAAGCTTAATTGTCAACTACATGCAATTGGATCAAAAAATAACTCACAAGACATTGAGGAATCAGTAAATGGCACCGGGCGGACTTGCTTCCCGTGACTTGTAAATGGATGAATTGTGAGAGGTTGCTTATCGGATGAGATCACAGCATCGTTCAAGAGCGGAAGTCCAAAGGAAACTCAAGAAGTGAAATTGAACTATCTCAGTAAAAAATGGGGGGGTTGAGGAAAATGCACAACAGCAGAAATCCAAACGAAAGTCAAGAAGTGAAGCAGTTGGTATCAAGGAGTTCTCCTAACGTAATCAGGTGGAACTCATTTTGCAGAGATGGCCTCCGATTTGCCAGTGTCCTAGCAACTTGGTGCATGGTTGGTCGAGACATTGGACTGGTGTTCAAACACGTGAATGCTAGTTTCGCAGCAACCGCTACTTGTTCTGCCACTTGATTTGTAGGAGGCAATAGGCGTTGATCCAACACTTCCTTCAATAAAATCTTATGTCCACTTGACGAAGACGATGACGATGAAGATGATGATGATAGAAGCGTGATGAGATCACCAGGATGCTTCCCCATAATCACTTCTAGTGTTAGAACTCCAAAACTGTATACGTCGCATTTCTCATTCACTTTCATTGTATATGCAAGTTCTGCAAAAATAAAAATGCCCAATAGAAAGAAACAATAGATTGAATAAAGAGTGTGATGGGATGGGAGAAGGGGGAACCGTGGTCATGCTACATTTCAGGAATTGGTTCAGTTGCAAAATTGTGCATATATTCTTGAATAAATTTGCTAATATTATGGTGTTTATGGAGGGATTTTTGTTTATTTATTTGTCAGAAAGGCCAAACCTTTACAACATAGAAAGCTAATTATTAGCACTAAGAATATATCAAAGTTTAAAAGATCTTAGCTATGCCTGATATGGATTGAATGTCCAAAAAATTCGTTGCACCACATACGCGGTTTTAAAATTCGTAACATTCTTGATTGTTAAAAGCTAAAATTGAGTACCATGCTACGGATGAGTTGGAGATTAAATAAAAGTGAAAAGAAAATTGTAATAAAGAAACATACCCGGAGCAACATATCTGAAGGTTCCTGCAAACGAAGTCCAATTGGAGGAGTCAGTCTTCATAAATCTAGCCGTCCCAAAATCAGAGATGTGAGCTACGTACTCTGAATCAAACAAAACATTTTTACTTGATATGTCGCGATGGATGATGGGAGGCAAACAATCGTGGTGCATATAAGAGAGAGCATCTGCCAAACTCTCAACAACATCCACTCTTTTGTTCCAATTCAACTCTACAGCTTCTTCCTTCGAGGACAATACCTTTTCCAAGCTTCCACCTTGCAAGAACTCGTAAACCAAAAATGAGTGTCTTGGATGTGAACAATATCCGTAAAGCTTTACGATGTTCCGGTGCCTTATCTCGGTTAATGTACTGATCTCGCTTGTAAAGCCCTTTTGATTAAACAAGTCACCATCTGAATATGCATAAAGTTTCTTCACGGCAATGACTTGACCATTTGGCAAGGCAGCTCTATAAACAGTACCATATCCTCCTTCCCCAATACAATATTTGACACTGAAGTTCTCAGTCGCTTCAATGACATTTTCATACACCATTTTCCCATCATAACTCCATATTGCAAAAGCATTTTCATTGTTAACTTGTGTTGGCTCTTTTGTTGTGCTCTTCACTTTCTTATGAAAAGTCAAGAAAATTCCGAGAGCCATGAAGGAAAGAAGTAGAAATCCAAAAACAGGAAGTACGGTTACTAACAGTACCAATTTGTTTTCCATCTTTCCACGAACCCCATGATGTTGGCACGCCTTCAAACCAGTAGCATTACCACATAAACCTTTATTACCTCGGACCGAATTAGATGGAGCTTCTCGAAAGGCTTTGATGTTGGGTAGAGGACCCTCCAGTTTATTGTAGGATATATCAACTGATGAAAGAGCTAACATATTATCAAAAGAAGATGGTATGAAACCCGAGAGTTCATTATGGGAGAGATTTAGCGTTTCTAACCTTTGCAGTGCTCCAAACTGCTCGGGTATTTTACCTGATAAAGAGTTCTCATCCAAATCAAGATTTTCAAGGCCATGGAGTTGACTTAGTTCCAAAGGAATGTTTTCCCCAAGTCTGTTATTGCTCAAACTCAAGTGTAATAGCCTCATGCAATGTCCTAACTCTCGAGGGATTGGGCCACTTAATTTGTTAGCAGCCAAATTTAGAGTCGCTAACTTTGCAAGGCGGCCAAGTTCTAGAGGAATGTTACCAGATAGTTGATTATCATTCAAATTAAGGATGAACAGAGAAACCAAACTTCCAAACTTCTTTGGGATCTCTCCAACTAGATGATTTGAAGAGAGATCAATTCTAGACAGTTGAGTTGCCTCTGCCAATGCAGACGGTATCCCTCCTGAAATACTGTTGTTGGACATTTTTAGACTTTTCAAATTATTACACTTTCCCCATCTTGGGGAGAGCTCCCCATAGAAATTGTTGCCGCTCAAATCAATATAATATAAATTTGGGTATATTCCAAAATCTTCTGATATGTTTCCGAAAAATTGGTTTCCCTCAAACCTTACTCTACGTAGGCTACTACAATTTTTTATGCTTTTTGGGATGAGGCCGATGAAATTATTGTTTTGGACCGTCAAGTATTGAAGTGATCCACTCGCGCAAAGGTTTTCAGGCATATGACCAGTGAGCATGTTATCACTTACTTGAAAACTTGTCAAAAGTGTAAGATTGTCCAGTTGTGTAGGAATAGATCCACTAAGTTGGTTATCAAACAGAATCAAACGCTCAAGAAATTTCAGATTCCCCATAGATGGAGGAATCGAACCTGAGATATTGTTCATAAAGAGTGAGAGCTTAATAAGAGACCTTAGCATCCCAACATCTCCAGGAATTGTTCCGGAAAGATGATTTTCCGAAAGGTATAAGGTGGTTAGGCTGACCAATTTTCCTATAGAAATAGGAATTGAACCGGTGAGGTTATTTTTTGAGAGACTGAGAACAATGAGGGACCTTAACATCCCAACTTCATGAGGGATATAA
>BPLS01028425.1:48353-71250 GCA_019656275.1 Rhododendron kiyosumense | reverse complement strand
CCAGAGAGTTGATTTTCAAAAAGGTGGAGAGTGTTGAGTTTGACCAAATTCCCTATAGAAGAAGGGATTGAACCCGTGAGACTATTTGCTGAGAGATCAAGAACAATGAGGGACCCTAGCATCCCAACTTCTCTAGGAACTGATCCGGAAAGATGATTTTTCCAAAGGTGTAAGGTGGTTAGGTTCACTAATTTTCCTATAGAAATAGGAATTGAACCGGTGAGGTTATTTTTTGAGAGATTGAGAACAATGAGGGACCTTAACATCCCAACTTCTTGAGGGATATATCCAGAGAGTTGATTTTCAAAAAGGTGGAGAGTGTTGAGTTTGATCAAATTCCCTATAGAAGAAGGGATTGAACCCGTGAGACTATTTGCTGAGAGTTCGAGAACAATGAGGGACCTTAGCATCCCAACTTCTCTAGGAACTGATCTGGAAAGATGATTTTTCCAAAGGTGTAAGGTGGTTAGGTTCACTAATTTTCCTATAGAAACAGGAATTGAACCGGTGAGGTTATTTTTTGAGAGATTAAGAACAATGAGGGACCTTAACATCCCAACTTCTTGAGGGATATATCCAGAGAGTTGATTTTCAAAAAGGTGGAGAGTGTTGAGTTTGACCAAGTTCCCTATAGAAGTAGGGATTGAACCCGTGAGATTATTTGCTGAGAGATCAAGAGCAATGAGGGACCATAGCATCCCAACTTCTCCAGGAACTGATCCGGAAAGATAATTTTTCCAAAGGTATAAGGTGGTTAAGTTGACCAAGTTACCTATGGATGCCGGAATGGAACCCGTGAGATTGTTCCTTGCAAGTCTGAGATGAATGAGAGACCTTAGCATCCCTACTTCTCGAGGGATATATCCGGAAAGATGATTTCCTCCAAGGAAAAGAGTGGTTAAGTTCACCAAGTTACTTACAGAAGTAGGGATTGTACCTGTGAGATTGTTTGAATACAAACTGAGCTCAATAAGAGAAATAAGGAATCTTATTTCATCAGGGATGGTGCCACCTATTTGATTTTGGTGCAGCTTCAAGGTCCTGAGATTAGATAATTGGCCCATTACTGGTGGAATTGAGCCGGAGAGATGGTTGGCAGACAAACTAAGACTTGTGAGCCTTGAAAGGCAACCAATGTGGGAGGGGATGGTCCCATAAAGTGAGTTGTTTTCAAGATCAAAGCTGAGAAGATGAGGGAGGGATGAGAAATTTAGATTCGAAAGTGTACCTCTCAGACCATAACTCTTAAGGTCAATTTGAGTGACGACTCTGTCAGCCATTTTGCAACCAATGCCAATCCAATCACAGTGGTTGCTTCCGACCACCCAAGATGACAGGAGAGATTGGCTTCGGTTGTCAAGGCTAGCTTTCCACGCCAAGAGAGCTGCCGCTTCCGTTCCTTCTTCTCCAACTTCTTTCTCAGTTGCAGAAGAAGAAAAGGCAGTGGAATCAAAAGGAAAGACCAATGAAAGGATGATGAAGAAGAGAAACAAGATTTGGAATGGAAAGAACTGGTTGGGATGTGTCTTTGCTGGAAAGGACGTCATTGTTGGCTTTTCTTTTTTCTTTTCTTAACAAGAAAAAAATATGAAAGGCAGTTGGGGGATGGACAACTTTAATTCGAAAGGAGAGGTATTTATAGATGCAAGTTCGGTTTGCTAAGTGTGTGGAAGTCTTGGATTGCAGACTTTGAACCATAAAAGTTGTGTTCCCATAGACTTGCTTTTTCCATGTGTAAAGGGTATGGAATCTAAATCAAACACTTTTTTGTCGAATATGAAGACTTGACTTGGGACATGACCTGTTGCCGTACTCCCTCTCCATTGGTTATACTCAGACATCCCACAAGCATTCACTGATAGTTTAGCAAATCCGCTGAAGGGTAATTGTTTTTTTCTAAAGCCTAGTCAGCATTTCCCTAATTGTTAGCTTAAAAAGAGTTGTAATTAAAGAGTTGTTACTTGTACTTTTGCAATCGATATTTCCAAAAAATACTTTTCACTCGGGCGCGTGATGCCAAAACCGCTTATATATGCCTGAGAAGAGTCATCGTCTAAGGGAGAAAAAGGTCCAGTTGGAGCCTTGAGTGAACAATCGTAATATGTGCTCAGAAATTGGAATATTGAAGACAAAATAACTTGTCATGAACTGCTGCAATAAAGAAACAAGAAAGTGAAATCTCTAACAGGTTAGATTGCTCATGTCATTGTCTTATGTAGACCAATCAGTGGACCCATCTGACAGGTTAAATTCCCAAGTTTTTTTTATTTTCCCTCCCCGAATCTCGCAACAATCTATAATCCAAACAGAACCGTAATTGTTTTTATTTGTCTTCTGCCTCATACCTCAATATTGCACAAATATTCATTTCTCTGTTGCCTCATTTTCAAGTCACTCATTTTTTAAACAGCCAAAATTTTATTAATCTCCAGTCTACAATGAGTTTAAAGGGAATGGGAGCTAAGAGAAAGGAGGGAAGTACATTTTATTAAACCCAACAATTGAACCCAACAAGGTTGGCAAGATGCTAACCAACAAGAGAAAAATAAAAAAACCAGAAAAAGAACAACTGCAATGATCCAAGACTTGAATTATTTTTACTGCTTCAACTGCTAGCTGGAACCTAAAAATATATGCTGCAACTGATGCAATACGGATGTTTTAAAAGTCGTTAGGCACTAGTCAGGCGGTTGGCCACCTTCGAGTGATTAATTAAATTAATCGGCGATTAACTAATGAATATTAATTAGTAATCAACGATTAATCGTTAGTCGGACCTAATCGGATAAGCCCCACTAGCGATTAATCGGGCCGATTAATTCCTTGTTTTAGAACACTGTGCAATTCTGCTACAATTGCACACAGATATGAATGAATCCAAGGCTTGGAACTGATGAATGATAAATCCCCACAAAATAATACCACCACCAGCTTGTTTACCTCATAGACCCCTCAGAGTATGCATAGAAGAGTAAGACACAGACAGTTGGTGATGATCTAGTGGAGAAGTAGAGTATAGAGTCAAGGCCCAAACTACGTGTGCAATTGTAGGGTGCACTCCTTCCTTGAGAAGATAGGGTCCCGTGTGATAACTGTTGGTACTTTTCTTCATCTTACTTTGCTAAACTTTGTACTCTCAGAGTGTGTACGTATTTATTTGAAGTATTTTTTCAAATCCTTCAAATTTTCCCTACTCCAAAAGGCAAGTGAACTCCACTTCGTAAGAAGCAGAATAACTTACATTCAAACAGCACATGCAATAATAATGTACTGTTTAATAAGGGAAAAGTTCGGAAAAAAATAACAAGAACACTATATACTCCCAAGGATAAAAAATCAACCTGTAAGGAACTCTAGCAGTTGATAAGGAATTGTCCTAATGTAATCATGTGAAACTGATTTTGAAGAGATGGCCTTGGATTTAATCAATAGCTTCATATATAGCCAACATGTTGCACGGTTGGCCGAGACACAGCGGCAATAGCTTGCGAACTCGCAAATGCAAATTCCGCAACAACACCAAGAAGTTGCTCTTCCACTTGATTGCGGTGGGAGGTGCGTTGGTCCAACACATCCTTCATGTCCATTTGACGATGATGACAATGGCACCCCAAAACTTATAAACGTTGCACTTTCCATGAACTCCCATTGTATAAGCAAGTTCTGCCTAAAAAACCAAAAACAAACGAGACACAAGAAAAAAATGAATAGAATAGGGAGACCTATTGTAACTTTTCATTGAAGCCCAAGATGCGGCTACTTTAAGCCCCAAAAATATGCAAATTCAGGGCCATTTTCTAATTTATGCACCCATTATAAAAGTCTAAATTAATTATGCATCATGAGATAAAACACGTGATGAACTTTTTCGGCTGTTTTATTTGAGGTGAACAAGTTAAATTCTATAAGCGATGGTTGTTTGACTATAAAACAGTTTGAAACATGAAGGGGCTTTTTCAATAAAATACATTGGGCAGCCATAATTCATTCTTTTGCTGTTAAAGTCGTCACTTAATTTTTTTGGTTATTTTTTTAGGTCTTTGATATTTAAGTGATGCATACGAAATCTTGAATTTTTCGGTTATTGTTTTACAATTTTCCTTATTGATATGTAGGGATTTTTGCTTTAGGGCCTTCAAAAAGTCAGACTGGCCATATATATATGTTCTTATACTGTCTCTTTCATTATGGTTTGTTAGGACAGTTACCCTACTTGGTTATCTCTAACAGCATAACACACACAATCATGCTCACTCGAGAGCCATGCATAGGAAGGAGTAATGTGTCATGGATAAGAGTGTTTTGGCACCACTTAGCGGTATCTCAAGACCACCAAATAATTTTTCAGGAAGAAGGGAGAATTGTTAGTCCTGTTATGCATAAAAGGGGAAGAAATTAGTGACAATCATTTTCAATTGTAGTTTTTCTTTTGAAAAGGGCAGTCCATTCAAATATGAACACTTTACTTTTGGTGTACCCGGCCTCATACCTTTTCTTTTGTCAGATAAGGAATTGGGGACCCTCAAACGTACAAAGTGTCTTCCACTAACAAGGTGATTATTGTTGCAAAAGTAGTGTGGCCATCCGCTGGCGTGGGAAGAACTGCAAACTCCAACAACTTATGCAGCATTTCCAATTTGATTAAATGCTTGTGTTCAGATGGAACAACCATGATGCAGAATTGTTCACATTAGTAGTAGGGCAGTGTAGAAAAATGCATAGGAATCTTACTGCAATTCTCCAGTTCAATACTCCCTCCGTTCCATATTGAGAGTCTACCATGAAAAGTCGTGCCATTTTTCAAATAAAAAAATCAACTACTTCCATGTATTAATTTTTGAATTTTTTCACACCAAATTAAAGTACAAATCGAGATCTTTAATACGGTACGCAAAAATTTGAAAAATTATCCACAGAAGTAGTTGATTTTGTTATTTGAAAAATGGTAGGAGAGAGAAAATGGGACTTTCAATATGGAACGGAGGGAGTATATAGCAACACTTGAAATCTTAAACCTAATTGTAGATTAGGAAATTACAAATCTTCTATTGAAAAATCCTTCTATCCTATTCAAACTGTTATATCTTTCAGTACTGTTGGTACTTTTCTTCAATTCATCTTAGTTTTCTAAACTTAGTAATGTCAGTATGTCTATATTTTAAGTATTTTTTTCAAATCCTTCCCCTATCTAAAGTATGAAGGCCATCCCTATTTTTTGGCTCAGCACAAAGGAATAACACGATAGGGGGACATTGAGGAAGGGAAGGCAAGCAACACTTCTACGGGGAAACCATAAGATAAACATGTGCACTAACTAACCCAAAGAAAAAGGAATAAACAAGATGAAGAATTGGATGAGACGAGAAGGAAACAACAAAAAACAGAAACACTCATGTTTTGATCCTTCAGATGCCATCCGAACTCCCTTTGAAATCCTCGACTTGGTACAGGTTGATCTCCAATTTGGCTTTAGTCCAAAGAGCAATTCTTGTATTTACCAAGTCACAAACCTCCATCACCTAGCTCTGTGGAAACTATTGAGATGTGAAGACAATTTTGGAGTCGCAGTAAAAATGGCCCAAACGGTTTTGGGTCCCGCTGTTTGGGCTGAATTAGCTCAATCAAATAGCAAATGATAGGGCTGTCCATGGTCCGGATTGGATCAGATTCGTATGAATCCAATCCTAATCCGTATCTCACAGTTTTTGGAAAATGCAATCCAATCCTAATCCAAAAGTCCACAGTTTGGTTTGGATTCCGAACCGTAAGTCATGGTTCGATTCCGGTTTTATCCACGGATTTTCTTCCATAAACACTGAAAAACACAAAATTACTTCAACTACTATATTACATATCATTCCAAATTTCTAGTTCAAGTGACGAGCAATAAGAGAAACATTTCAGTCCAGATTGGGAAATTTTCAGTTCAAATGACCAACAATATGAAAAACATTACATTGCAATAAGCTACAAACCGCAACATTACAGTTACAGCCATTGTTACATCATTCCAGTCCAAATTTCAGTCCAGGTTTTATCATTCCAGTAACCATATTTCATCAGTCTTGAATTTGATTAAGGGAAACATTTTAGAGCTTGGACAGTTTACCCCTTAAATTTTATATATTGTTATATTAATGTAAAATTGTTAAAAAAAATCATAACAAGTAGCAAAATTATAATTATTTATAAATATTTATATATATATATATATTTATTTATTTTTTAAATATTTCACGGTTCGGTTCGGTTAATTCGCGGTTTTGAAATAAAAATCCAATCCTAATCCGTATCTCACGGTTTTTTAATTTTCAAATCCTTGTCCGGACCATTAATCCACGGACAAAATCCAAAAAGCACGGATCGGTTCGGTCCGGACCGGTTTCACGGTTCTCGGTTTTTCTTGGACAGCCCTAGCAAATGATTGTGTGCGGGCATGCCAGAAAAGAACAAATTTCAAAAAAGAAATTATTCTTTTCAAATTGATTTGAAACAACTAATTTAAATCAGGCAACTGTGTTATCCGTTCGATTACCTCAATTAAGAGAATTTTTCCTTAAGGTATCAAATAAATAAAGGATTGACGCGCTTCGAATCAGAAAAGATGATTGAACACAAACAAATCTGAATTTAATCAAAGGTAAATTTGTATGCAAACACTCTTAAGACTCTCTCAAGAATAATGCAGAAATATAAGCAAACTGAATTCAATCGAAAGTGGACTTACAAACGACTATTTTTTGGTAAGAAAAAACTTAAAAGAAAATAAGAGAACTTGAATTTAATCGAAAGTAGTCTTACATGCAAATAAGCCTTCAACTTACAAAAAGATCATATTCTAAACTAAACTAAATACTAATCTACGATAAATCTCTGAGCAATCATTTTGTATGAATTATCAGATAATATGAATTTTTGCGGGGGTCTCTCTCTTTGCTTTACTCTTCTATTTATAGATGCTGGGCCTGCCTTCGATCTTCTAACTCCACGTCTTCGATTGATGCCCACGTTTACCACATAAATCGGTTGAGAGGGGCTTTCGAACGGTTACTTTGATATTTTCAGAATTTCTTCTCTCTCTTCATGCTTCGATAATGGTGTTCATGGCCGTTCTCTAGATCGTGGTTCTCCTGTTTTTAAGCAACGTGAATTAGTGTCACACGTCTGGCTTCTCAAATGATTCCCTACAATCGCGTCCAATTTCCGTTATAAATTGAGATAGCAATGGCACCGTTTGATGATCACAAGTTTTAATCAACGGCTAAATCCAATCACTTTCTAAATCATCCCTAATTGCTATCCAAACGTCGTCGGTTTTAACCAAAACGATACCGTTTAACATTAAAATAGCATTCTCATTAATCCCCGTAATCCTCTGTAATTTGGACCAAATTGGGACAAGTCTTGTTTGGCTAACGCATCATTTGGTGCCACATGTAGTTTTTTTATTGGGTGGCACATTTTAGGATGTAAACACACCTCCCGCATTAACATTTTATCTAAGCTAAATAAATGTTAATGGCACACGTACTCTGCCCATGTCCCTTCAAATTCGGATGCACGAAGCATGATAGAAACTTATTCCATGCACGTCTATTGAGCTTCCCAAAGATAGCTGCAATTATTTTCCTATAAATAGCAATCAATGATAGGGTTTTAACAAATCATATTACTTCTCAAAAACCCCTTCGAAATTGAGCTTTTTTGCTAAGAAGCCTTTCGTCTATGGACTCTCTTCCAGAAATCAATCTCGTCCTAGAAAACCTTGATCATCAATCTCACTCATCCCAAATGTCTCCTCCAAATTCTCCTCGAATGTTGGCAGAAAAAATCCTTTCTGATTGAACATTCTACACTCCTAACCCGTCTCCCACAGGTTGGGATTCCTCTCTAACCCGTTCGAATTCATTCGATGGGTCCAATTGGGGCACATGAGAGGAAAACCCTACCAACACCAATACTGGTACCATCCTGGTCAAGTTTGATCAGCCTAACCGTACACCCAATAAATTCCACTACTTTCGAACTCTGTTCGCGAGTCAATTCCTACCCCTGAGTGGTAATGACACCGTTCATATGGGCATGCTTGAGTCAATCTACTCCTCTCTCAAATTTTCTCCTTTCCTGAAACAAGAGGAAAACTATCTTGGGTCTGCCCCTTATTGTGACTTCAAACGCCTGGCCCAAACCCAAAAATCTCTCTGGCTCACAGAGGTGCAAACCCCATATTACCCAGCTGACTTCGAAGAAACCAACAAGCTAGCTCCCATCCCCGAAGAGTCTGACTGGTTTGATGAGGTGACCAACCTTGCCGTTAACACCCCTCATTTCCAATGGCAATATGGTTACTCCATCTTCCCTACCGACAAGAGTAAAGCCTTACAACTTCTTGCGGCTTTCTCTTTCCTGGATATTTATATCCTGGAAGAACAAGTTCCATTAACCAACTTCAAATGGGCTTATGAGACACTTGTGCTATGCACCATCCCCTCCACGGTTTCTTATCAAATCCACTGCTTTCTGGATTTCCTACCAGTGATCAAATCATAGCTCGAAGCCAATACCGTAGCGTATTGCTTCGACCAAATCCTCCAAGACTATGCTCTTGCCAAGGAAAGGATTGAGAAGCTACACGATCAAATCCAAAGCTTCAACGCTGAGTCCTTCGAAGTAGTGCCTGGCCATGCTGATAAGAAGTTTCGAAGGCGCTTCAAAAGGAAACAAATGAAGCGCCCAACAAAGGAGGCCCAACTTCGAAGGAAAGCCAAAGCTTTGGTGCTCCGCTTTAGGCCTCTTTTGGAGAAAAAATTGGAATGAGATGCTAAAAAAGACATGAGGAAAATGGAGCTGAAATTCCTCCAATTTGCCTGGAACAAGTTTCACAACCTTGTTACTTGGTCTTTTCCTCACTACTTTGAAAACAAGAAAGCCACTTCTCAGCATCCAGGCCCTTCGAAGGCCTAATTTGTCCTTGTTTTCCCCCATCAGTAGGAACTAGTATTTTCCCTTTTTTTCTTTTTTTTTTTGTAAATACGCAAATTTCACTTCTGTAGCTTGGCAGTTTTTTAATGAAATTTCTCCTTTCAACAATGCATACTTGGCTTGGAATTATTGCTAGAATAATAACAACTCTAATAATACAATCCCCCCTAAAGTTAACGAAAAACTCCAACGGACCCCGAAATGTGGGCATACTAAAGGCCTGGCCCACCTGTGAAAGTATAAAAGCAGAAACGATTCAAAATCACCCTTTACGCTCTACGCATTCAAATTTTCCCAAGAACTGAATCTCCTCTTCTGTCCTCCTGAAAACGCTGAACTTTGACTCGAATCCATGGCTTCTTCCAGCAAACCAATCACGGAACACCATTCTCCTTCTCTAGCACTGAGGTGGTTCGTGTCAGGAAAAACCCACGGATCGACTAGAAATTCATGTTTCGACACCAGAGTTTTCATCCCAAACCCTAAAGAAAAAGGTACTTTTATTTTGGGCCCTCAATTCATAGGGGAAATACCTGCCTCCCTCTCTCTTTACTACCCTCGATTGGGAGATGCCGACATTCCAGCCTGTTCAGCCCTCGATTGGCAAAATTTCCCAAGGAAATCTTTCCCCTGTTGGCCCACTTTGGATAAGGACTGGAAAATCTGGACCACTCGAATGTTGGCTGAGAAATCGAGTGACCTGAAAAAGGTGGGCTTGAAGAACATCATCACCTTCCTTCGAAGGGGAGTCCCTCAAAATCCTCCCTTGATCCAGGCTGCGCTGGCCTTTTGGGACCCTTCGTTCAATTTCTTTCGGTTTAACTATGGTATGATGGCGCCCATGGTTTTGGACGTTACCCAGATGCTGACACTCACTCCATATGGCCCTCAGTTTGACCCCACCAAAGAAAATACTCCCCCTGAGGGTTTCACCCATCTGAACGCTACAAACGGAGCTTTTTCCCACTTTTATACTAGGGAAAGGAAATTATTAGGAGAGGTGTCTGATGCAGAGTTTTTTGCCTACATACTCTACACCCTCTGCAAGCACATTCTTTGCCATTCTGGGAAACGGGTAATGAGCGAGTTCATACCGTTAGCATTGGCGCTGTCTAGAGGCGAAGAGTTCGACTTTGCTTCTTACTTTCTTGGTCACATATACAAAGCTGGTTTTGATTTCCACCAGAAGGGTCTGAACTACTCCCAAGGAGGGCTCCAATGGTTTATACAGCTATGGCTTCATGCCTATTTTCCTGAGCTAGGCCCCTTCAAAGCACCTATGTCACCTGCTGGCGCCTTCGAAGCACCCAATGTCCATGGTGACAATTACATTCAACCAGTGGCTAGTGCAACTCCCACCTTGGCCTACTATCTTTGTTTCTTCTCCCACCTTGCCTCAGATAGGGAATGGCCCAACCCATTCCCAACTTCCATTGGACCATCTTGGCTCTTCGATATCCTAACGGTCAGGCAAGGAAAATCCTCTCGAGCCCTCCAAGCATGGAGCAGCATTCTTACGAGCAGAGAGATCTTCATATCTTCATCGAATCCCTCAAATCCTTGGCACACGCAGAGGTATATTGCCCTGCTCAATTTGCTAGACAGCTCGATTTCGTTCAAGGCATACCTATCCCATTTTGTGGCTCTGCCAATGTTTCCATGTCCGAACGCTCATGCATTTCAATCGAGCATTTTCAAAGGTGGTTTGCCCAGTCCAGGCATTCACTAAGGAAAACCATTACCCAAGAGTTCAGGGAACCAGAAGGGCGTACCACTCCTGCATTCGACAATTGGTGGCACACCAATTGCTCCTTCCTCCTCGGATGCACTCCTTTCAAAAAATTCCTTGAACACATTGGTTTCGCGAAATCTGAGTTTGGACATAGAAGACAGAACGACTCGTCCTCCTTTTCCTCAGATAATGGGTTTGGAATAGCGGGAGGCATCGAAGACACTCCTGAAGGTGAGGTTGAACAAACATTGACCCCTGTCGAAGCCTTTCCCATAGCAATGATTATCCCTCCTTCTCCACCAAGAAGACAATCTTTGAGGGCTTCACAAAAAAGAGGTACTTACTTCTGGATGCTGCTTCTCTTTTTGAAACCAAATCTAATTGTAAATAAAATTGCAGGTGCTACCTCTCCTTCAGAAAGTGCTTCGAAGAGGAGCAAAACTGTTCCTCAACCAAAAGAAGTGATTCCAACCAAACACTACCTCGAGCCCTCGGCTGAACTTCCAGGTTTGTTTCTTCCTTTCTAATCATTTTTTATCTCTCATTTTATTATTTACTTGAGTTATATCCTCATCTTCTATCTTTCAGCTTCCAAGAGAACCAAAATCACTGGAAGGCGTGGCTCTCAAGTCTCTTCTAGTGATGAGGACACTGAAACTGTCACAGAGGTCTTAATCCATAGGGGTAATTTTCTTTTTTATTTATGACAAAATGTCCTTTTAAAGAACTCTTTTGCAATACTGACTCTTGAGTGGGACCAGGTACAACAAGAGCAGCTGCCAAGGGGACTATTTTCTATGAGAGAAAAGAAGCTCAATCCAAAAAATCACAAACCCCGAGGGAACCTTCCCTTTATGACGAGGTAGGTCATGCATACTCTGATTATACAGACATTTATGTGTCTCATATGCTTGTGACTCACTGTTGATTTCCTTGTAGGCTCAAATGGTATCCCCTGCTAAGGCACTGGATCTATCCATTACTCCTTGCTTTCAAGAAGAAGTGGTAGAGCCTTCCTCTATTCAAAAAATATCAAAAGATGACCCCTATAAGGCAAAGTTGTCAATACCGTACCGGCCAGCGTACCGTTTTCACTACTGGAATGGTACGTACCGATACCGGGCTGTATTCCGGTACCGTTCCGGATTTACCGCAATTAATATTATATATATATATTTAATATATATCTACCATTTTTTAAAATTTTAAGTGTAAACATATACAAAATCTAAAAAAAAAAAAAAAACGTAATTTTGTACCGGCCGGAACACCGGAAAATGGCCGGAACAGACCGGAACAGACCGGTATTTTAACCGGAACGGATCTGGCAACTTTGCGTTCCGTTTACGCACCGGTACGGTACGTACCGGCCGGTACCGGCCGGTACGGAACGGGATTGACAACTTTGCTATAAGGTATCTTTTGAATATTCATCTCTTCGAATTTTGAAAGAATAAATCCTAATTTGCCTTCTGTTCTCACAGGCATCACCTATTCAATCTCTTTCTATAAAGAAAGATATTGTTGCAAAGGATTTTGACATGCAAACCCTGCTATCACTTCTTACTGAGCCTATATCACCTATTCCTTTCCAGGTAATGTATAAAACCCTCATGTTGCTCCACAATTTTCCCTTTTGATTCAAACTTTTACTTAACTTGGTACAGAAATTCCCCTTTTCGCTAGAGCTACTTGCTTTTGCTCAGGTTGTGGCCAATTTGGCTCGTTCGAAGGCCATGGAGCCACTTCAAATTTTGAAGAGAGACCCCCTCCCAATCCCTTACCAGTTTTGGAGCAGGGGTCCTTGCTGACTGACTCTACTTTTGCTTCGACGAGCCATCCTACCAGAAGTTTTGGGGAACAAGACTTAGACTCGACCCCCTTTTCATCAGATCAGGTAATCTTGCTATCCAAACATACTTTTACTCTCCTGTTTACTATTCTTTTTTAATCCCAAATTCTGGTTTCTATGCAGGTGACCGGAATTGCTCATATTTCTAGAAATGATCCTGAATCCTCTTCTTCTCCAATTGACCTGCCTCTAGTGGCTTTTGACATATCTTTCTTCAAAAGTCAATTGAAAAAACTTTGTAATCAAATTGCTGATCTTACTCCTCTCATTTCTTCTAACCCCTTGGAAAGCCTTGAATAGCTTTTAAGCCCATCCATGCCTTCTGATTTATCCTCATTTAGAATCAAACATGTTCTTACAAAGGACGAAGTTCAGATATTAAAAAGCCACCTAAGGGCTTTAAATCATTTAGGACTTCCTGCTTTGCTCGAACATAATTTAACCTATCATTTTGAGGTATCAGGCTTTGTCTCTCTCTTAAGGGCTTCCTCCTTCAACCAATTTCACTTTTCAAGAGCACCTCAAACAATTTAGTGAATTGATTGCTCTTAACCACTTCTTATCTGAGAGCATTGGCACAACTATTAAGAAGGTCGAAAAGTTGGAGGCCAAAGCACTCAAGACTGCCTCTCGTCTTTCTCTTTATCAAGCTCGAAGAGATAAACTTGCAGAACTAGACAAGAGGATGAAGTGGTTGTAAGAAGAAATACAAAAGGTCAGGAATGAGATCTGGTTTCTATGCAGGTGACCGGAATTGCTCATATTTCTAGAAATGATCCTGAATCCTCTTCTTCTCCAATTGACCTGCCTCTAGTGGCTTTTGACATATCTTTCATCAAAAGTCAATTGGAAAAATTTTGTAATCAAATTGCTGATCCTATTCCTCTCATTTCTTCTAACCCTTTGGAAAGCCTTGAACAGCTTTTAAGCCAATCCATGCCTTCTGATTTATCCTCATTTAGAATCAAACATTTTCTTACAAAGGAGGAAGTTCAGATATTAAAAAGCCACCTAAAGGCTTTAAATCATTTAGGACTTCCTGCTTTGCTCGAACATAAAATTACCTATCATTTTGAGGTATGTTATCAGGCTTTGTCTTTCTCTCAAGGGCTTCCTCCTTCAACCAATTTCACTCTTCAAGAGCACCTCAAACAATTTAGTGAATTGATTGCTCTTAACCACTTCTTATCTGAGAGCATTGGCATAACTATTGAGAAGGTCGAAAAGTTGGAGGCCAAAGTACTCAAGACTGCCTCTCATCTTTCTTTTTACCAAGCTCGAAGAGATAAACTTGCAAAACTTGACAAGAGGATGAAGTGGTTACAAGAAGAAATACAAAAGGTCAGGAATGAGATCTCTGAAGTTTCGATTGATTCGAAGGCGAAGCCTTGAGAGATCAATCAATGCTCCCACAACTTATTCCTTCCCTTCGAGAGGAGCAGAAAAGAAAGGCTGCTCACACTTCACTTTTGGATATCAACTCCTATTCTCTTCGAGGCCTATTATCCACCATCTGTGATGTAATTGGCCATTTTCTATAACTTTTACACTTTGTACCTTATTTTCTCCTTATTTTAATCAAACTCTGGGTAGATATGGCTGTATTTAATTTGACCACTATTTCTCCTTTAAAAAAGATTTGATGCTTTGACGCCTCAACTACCTTCTCTTAAAGAGTTATAAATGATTACTCCCAAGTTTATTGGTATAAATAGGGGTTTTTGAGGAAAGAAAACTTACAACCCATCTTCTTCCTTAGCTTTCCTTTCTATCAGCAGCACCTAGTCTCATTTTTAAGTAGGGTTTGGTGGTTCACGTAATAAGGATCACATGTCACGAAGCTTCTTCCAAAGTTCTTGAAGAAAAGCTTCGAAACATAGCCACATCGGCCCTCATGATGTTTTCCTTAAACCCTAAAGCCCCTAGGTATAGACACATCAGCCCTCATGATGTGTCTACGCTGGGCTGTCGCTTCGAAGACCAAAGAATCTAACAAGAGTGGTCTTCGAAGCCTGTCTACCTACCAATGGAGCTTAGCTCAAGTCCCAATGAAGCTTGGCTCAAGTCTTTGTATCTCGGTTGTTTGATCCCTGAGAGATCCTTCTCCGTGATACTCTTAGGCCTTAGATAGGTTTCTCACTGTTACCTTACTTGTAACCTTCTGTGTAAATGTGATTAATAAAATTATATTCATTTGTGTTTCCATATTTCTTGTAATGGTTTTGATCAATAAACTGGTGATTTAATCCTTCCTTATTATTCTAACTTTGTACTTTTGAAGCCAAATATACTAATGTGGATGTGATAAGCATGAAGAAACCTACAAATATTGAAAAATAGAAATTTTCCATACAGGTGTTCTTTCTGTTATTGTGCTCTCATTGGGCCTCACCTTCGAAGTCTCTAATAAAATAACGGACAACGTTTTGAAGTACATTGATATTTCGAAGACTAACCAAATGTGGTCTAAATTAATCCAACCAACTCATTTACTTCCAATGGCTTCTCAGCCATCTCATTGAGAGTTGCAAACTTTATGACGCATGGCGTCTAACGCCCTTAGACCCTTCATCTCCCAGGCCTTACGTATTTCCCCTCATTAATGCTTGTAATAAATGGAGTGGATTTCCTATACGCCTTTGGGTTATAAATACACATGGACGTCAACAGAACGTTGTATCCCTTTCCTTTCTCATTTCTCGACTAATCAATCATGGCTGAAGACCAACCTATTCCTCCTGCTAACCTTATGAGCGAGTTGGCCAACATGGCCAACATGATTGCAGAGCTTAAAAGGGACGTTCAGATAGAACTTCAGGCCCTTCGAAGCGAGATCAGCCAGCTTCGAAGCCAGTTGGTGTGTGTGGAAACAGCTTCACGTCTCTGCCTGGCTAGGACCTGGGATGATCTTTCGACCGTCCTCTCGGCTCATGAAGCAAAAAGTCCCCCGGAGGGAGGATCTTCTTAAAGATTCTCCTTTGGGACTGTGAGGATCAGCAATGATCTTCACTTTTGTTTCTGGGCCAGAGAGTCCATTTTCTATATGGTCTTAGCAGACCCCCCTTTTTTGTTCAGATCCACTTGGATCTGTTTTAAACCCATTTGGGTTTTCCTATGTTTTCTCTTTTTCTTTTTATAAATATAATGGAAGTTTGCTTGGTAAATCGTGATTCTTTGTGGCTTCGAACGCTAGTATGGCAACTTGTTTGAGCATGATCGTATAAAGAACTCCAAAGAAAAAGTTCCTGAACGCCAAACCAATCGAAACAATACCATTATGCAACCAACAACTCAAGTTCAGGTTCTGTTTTTTGGATGTATTCCAAAAATGGCTACCTTTTCCACTAAAGAAATAATAAATCTCAATTCAGGGATGAATTTGGTTATATAAATGAAAAACTCATTCTTCATAAGCTATCTTTTATGAAAAGATTCTCATATAGAAGAAATGTAAGCTTTTAGATGTCTTCCATTTATCTTTCTTCGATGAACATAACCACTCAAATTTCTCAAATGATACACTCCACCTTTCAACACTCTATGGATTTGAAAAAGCCCATTCCATGTTGGTGCCCATTTCCCTAATCCATTTGTTCTAACTCTCCTATCTCTGATAGAAAGGATAACCTTCCACACAAGATCCCCTTCATCAAAGTTTCGAAGAACAACTCTCTTGTTATAACTCCTCGCGACCCTTGCCTTCTGTAACGTAATTTGATTTAAGGCATTTATTCTAACTTCATCAATATCTTCCAATTCCATGTGCATGGCTTGATGATAAGACCCTGTATCTAAATCATTTTGAAATGCTACTCTTTGAGATCTCACAGTGATCTCCATAGGCAGCACAGCATCATGTCCATAAGTTAATGCGAATGGAGTAGTGCCCGTGCGAGTCCTTTTTGTATTTCTATATGTCCATAACGTGTCAAGTAACAGGTCATGCCAAACCTCTGGATTCTGATCCACCATTCTTTGGATCCCCTTTTTGATAATCTTGTTAGTTGATTCTGCTTGACCATTTGACTGAGCATAATAAGTACTGGTATATATCAATGAAATTCCATGGTTATTAGCAAAATTCTTTACCAACTTTCCTTCGAATATCGAACCATTATCCACTGTTATCGTTTGAGGGCTTCCAAATCTGTATATGATCCCTTTTATGAAATCGATGACGTGGGTTTGTTTGACCTCCTGATAAGTTTGGGCTTCCACCCATTTCGTGAAATAATCAATGGCCACTAGGATGAATTTATGCTTTTTCAATGAAGAAGGATAAATCATTCCAATCATGTCCATAACCCATTCCCTAAAAGGCCATGGTTTTATTACATACTGTAAATCTGTGACTGGCAAATGCTTGAATGGACCTATTTTTTAACAAGCTTGACATCCCTTTACATAATCTATTCAGTCTTTGAGGATGGTAGGCCAATAATACCCATACCTCCTTATTAACCACCTCATTTTTATGCCAGCATGATGTGCTCCACAGATTCCTTCATGGACTTCAGCCATTACTTTGAATGCATTTACCTTGCTTAACCATTTCAAAAGAAGGCCATCCATTCCTCTCTTAAATAGCTCATTGTTGTACATAATGTAGTTTATTGCTCTCAATCTGGTTGCCTTGTCTGCAGCACCATCTGGTTTGGATAAATATTCGATCAATGCTTGCCGCCAATCAACATTTTAACTAGTAGGGATATCAATTTCTAATACTTCGAAACCAGTCAATCTATTTTGTAACATGGGCAGAGATTTTCTCAAAATTAATTGACAGAACTCTCTTTCATTTTCTGATAAAACTCTGAAACCAGATGCCCTTTGAGCTATTTCATCAGCTTCTTCATTGAAGAATCTGGGAATATAAGTCAAAGTAAGCATAAAGAATTGATCCATCAGCTTCTTAACACGTTGATAATAAATTATTAGTGCTGGACTAGTGCATTTAAACTGTCCATTCAGCTGATTAATCACTAACTGAGAATCTCCAAAGACTTTAGCAACATTAACTCTTAAGTAAAATTTCTAATCCTATGATCAATACTTCATATTCTGCCTGGTTATTGGAACACTGTCCCTCATTTAGCCGAAAACCATATTTGGTTTTCAAACCTTGGGGGGATTCCATAATTATGCCTACTCCAGCCATTTGAACAGTTCTTGACCCATCGAACCATAATTTCCATAGCTTGATTTCAACCATACTGGCCTCCAATGCTCTTGGTGTCTCATGCTTATTTGGATGATCGGCCAAAAAGTTGGCCAATATTTGGCCTTTTACTGATTTTTGAGGCACATATTCAAGACAAAACTCAATTAAAGATACTATCCATTTCCCAATCTTCCCACTAAACACTGGCTTCGAAAGCATGTGCTTAATTACATCAGTTTGAGAACATAAGTTACTCTAGGCAACATATAATGCCTGAGTTTCTTGGAAGTATAAAATAAAGCTAAACATAATTTCTCTACTGCAGCATACTTGCATTCACAGGAGTTTAAAAACCTACTAAGATAATAAACTGCTCTTTCTTTGCCATATTCATTGTCCTGAGCCAATAGTACTCCTATTGAGTCTTGTGTTGCAGTTAGGTACAGCTTTACTGGCTTTCCTTTGATGGGAGGTGCCAACACAGGAGGGTTAGCTAAATACCTCTTGATGGCTTTGAAGGCTTCACCGTGCTCCCTGAACCACTTGAATTCCTCCCCTTCCTTCAGTTTTAATAAAGAAGAGAAAATTTTAGTTTTTCCTGCAGTGTTAGATATAAATCTTCGAAGGAAATTTAATTGACGAAGAAACCTTTGCAACTCCTTCTTAGCAGAAGGTGGCTTGGCTTCAATAATAGCTTTAGCTTTTTTCTTGTCAACTTGTATTCCTTTGTTGTGGACTAAATACCCCAGAAATTTTCCAGCTGATACTCCAAAAGCACACTTTTCTGGATTCAACTTCAGCTGATTGTGTTTCATTTGTTGAAATACCTTCTCTAAGTGTTGTAAATGATCCTCATCAGAATTTGACTTCACAATGATATCATCTATATAACACTCGAGAAAACTTCCCACCAAATTATAGAAAATAGCATTCATAGCTCTCTGATATGTGGCTCCAGCATTTTTCAACCCAAATGGCATTTTGACCCATTCAAAGATACCAATGTTACCAGGGCAAGCGAATGCTGTTTTATGCACATCCTCATTTGCTATGCAAATTTGATTATACCCTGAATACCCATCTAAAATGGACAATACCTTGTGCCCAACTGAATTATCCACAAGCATATCCACATTAGGCATTGGGTATTCATCCTTAGGGGTTGCAGTATTTAGGTTTCGAAAGTCAACACAGATCCTGATATTTCCATTCTTTTTAGGGACTGGAACCATATTAGATAGCCATTCGACATACCTGGCTGTTCTAATGACACCTGCGTCTAGAAGCCTTTGCATCTCCTTTTTGACACCTGTAATAGTTTCTGCACTCATCTTCCTAGTTGGTTGTTTCACAGGTTTGAATTGTGGCTTTATAGGTAACCTATACTCCACCAATTCCCTGTCCAATCCAGGCAGTTCCTTGTAACTCCATGCAAAACATTCTTTATTTGCTTTCAATAGTGCTATTAATCCAACTTTCACATCTGGTTCAATCTGTTTGTTAATAAACACTGGATTGGGGTTTTGTTCATCCCCCAATCTTACTTCCTCCAAAAGGTCTTGAGCTTCAACCTGTTCTTGAGAAGTTAGTTGAATTTCCTCCTCATGAGGCTTATTATCCTGCATGACGTCTTCCCATATGTTGTCCTCTTGAATCTTTTGTTCGATCCCCAAAGCGACATATCTCACTAAAACCAATGAGTTGGCCTCTTCTTCTGCCTCTTCCTTGGATTTACATCCAAGCAGCATCATCTTTCGGGGTGTTTGATTCATAATCAACAGTTTGTTTCAGTTTCGATTTCAGCTCTGCCAATTCTCCCAGTTCCAGCTCGTTGGTTGGGTAAGTGGCTGCCTGAAGTAGTTCACTCAAAGGAACTACATCTAATTTGTACATTTCTGCTTCAGCAAAATTTGCCGTTGCACTAAATGGATGAGGATCAGCTTTGACTCATTCAATACTCACTTCTTTGCCTTTATCATACTTAACAATCATTAATTCCTGATGCATAGAAGAAGGAATACATCCATTAACATGAATCCAATCTCTTTCTAATAAAGCATTATATTTAGCATACGTGTCAACTACAAAGAAAGCAGTGTCAGTTTCTATTCCACCCACTGCCAATCTAATGGAGATGATTCCCCTGGCATGTTGGCTTTCCCCAGTAAATCCTGCAATGGATGTGCTGGTTGGAATCAAATTTGCTTTTCCTTTTTCTAATTTTTTAAAGGTTTGGAAAGGCAAAATGTTCACTGTAACCCTATTATCCACCAAGATTCTGTTAAGTGGGACTCCATCAAAATAAGCAGTAATATATAATGAATGCAAATGTTGTCTCATTGTGTTAGTAAGTAATTTAAATAGATATGAAATTTCCACATAATTTAAATCTATTACCAAGGGATACTTGATGTCGGACAAGGAATTTGGTACGAAACAAGCACTGTCTTTTGAGCTTACCTTCAAACTCTCTTGATTCTGCTCAATTTCACATACCAAGCTTTCGTTCATCTCGATCTGAGCCATCTCTTCAAGGTCACAATCATTACATATAATATTTAGTTCCTCATCACTATGTATTTCTTCAGCGTTGCCTGGCCTGCCCAAGTTCGACCAATCATCACCTTGGCCTTTGGATATCTGGCCAATCTTGAAGAAATCCATAGAGCATGGGTACACCTTATTAACTTGTACTTCTGGTTGGCCCCCAAATTGAATTGTGGCCACTTCCTTGACTAGTTTAACTGCTTCGGTTTCTTTAACATCCTTTCTTTCAACTTCTTGTGTTGATACTTCCATAGGGGAAGAGCTCCCTTTTATCTCTTCTTGCTCCACCAGCATGGCTTCGAGTAAACCAGACTGGTAACTAGCCAATGAATTGGGAGAAGGAGGGTCAAGATCTTCTTCGAGTATGGCAGAGGCTACTTTCTTCAAAGTCTCCCTCTCGTGATACTGGATTCGAAACTCTTCTGGGTCCCTTTTAACCCTGTCAAACCTTGGATTAGGCCTTGCTCCCTTTCCTGATTCTTCTCCTGTTGAGGATTCTCTTGACTGGAAAAGCGTATATGTAACGCCCCCAAAATTAGGGTACGTTAAATAAAACATTTTATTGAAATTTCGAAATAGAGTCTAACTCTTTATTACAACATAACCCCCACAGGAGTACTTTTATTACAACAGGAAAGGAAACTAAGGCTTCCTAACTACAGCTCCTCTCGCTTCTTCATCCTAGCCAGCTTCTCAGCTCCGGACGCCTCCAAGTGAACTGTTCATCTTGATCATCTACAAGGTCTGACACATTATACCAGTGTCGCCACCGATATAATATGTCAGGGTCACCAAAAAGGCAACACCATGAGCTACAACGCTCAATAGGAAATTCTTACCCGCTAACCCATAACTTACAAACAAACGATCATAGGAATCAAACTAATAACGATAACACACCCACATTCTCGATCTAACGTTGGTGTCCAAGTTTCTCTTTGTTTCTCCTACGCGACTCGTTGTAGACCGTGTCAATCATTTCCATTTACAAAACCATCTGTCAAAATCATTTGCATTGGCTCCGTACCGCGGATAACCAAGCCTTTCAAAATCTTTAGCATTGGCTCCGTACCGCGGAAAACCAAGCCATACACACCCAACCTCGGTTCCGTCGTTCCGGGTTCCCGAGTATCCTCACAATGGTTCCGCCGCACCGGGTTCCTATTGGCACACACAAAACTTGCATTGGCTCCTTTCCACGGATAACCAAGCCATATTACCAATAAGGCTACCACGTCCGGCCCTATTGGCAATCTTCACAAAGGGCTTCCAAGTCTGGCCACATTGTGGTTTTCACAACCCACGCAATGGGCTACCAAGTCCGGCCACATTACGAGTTTTCATTCACACAACGGGCTACCAAGTCTGGCCACGTTGCGGTTTTCACAATCCACACGATGGGCTACCAAGTCCGGTCACATCGCGGTTTCAAAACACATCTCATCATTATCCACACCCTAGGTGTTATGTTTCTACTTTCTCGGTTCTCGTGTCTCGTTTACATGCAAAGACTCCATGGTAGGACAAAAGTAAGCACTAACAAGATCATTCACTCTACTCAAATCAACGCTTAAAGCATAACGCCACATGTTCGGACGCCCTTGGAGTGAAGAATCACTTATGCTTTATCACGCCACAAGTAATACAAGCAATTCATATATACATTCCCACAATCATTTCAAAGATCAAAATACGAATACTTGAGATGAAAAGTAATTAAAGATAACCACATATACATAGGGATAGGAGTAAGAGTATCCTACCTTGATCCGAAACTAGTCGGGGCCGAATAAGCAAGTTGGAAAATCCTACGGACGGTGAAACTTCCGAATCTGGACCGAACTTCGGACGTTAGTAACTCGGTCAATCTTTGGCCGAATAGAGTCGTTCTTGAGTTGAAATCGAAGATCTCGAAACCCTCTACAACTCTCGTGAAGGAAGTTAATCCTAGAAACGACATTAGGTAGGAGAAAAATGGGAATAAAAGAAATGACAGTAAGCTGTCAGGAAATGAAAATCCAGAATTTTCACTGAACTTTGGATGACAATATCTTTGTCATTTCTTAACCGATTGGGGTGGTTCTTGAACCTAACTTCAAGGTTTCGAAGTGCTCTACAACTTTCTAGAAAGAAGTTGATCCTAAAAACTACTCTAAAAAGGAGAAAACTGGGGATTTCCGAAGGGACAGTAGGCTGCCCAGAAATGGTTTCTAAAGAGAAGGAAGAGCAAATGCTTGAGGTGTGAGTTCAAAGCATGAGAATGGCCTTCTATTTATAGGCAAGAGCTTGGCCCTCTCCTCTCTCTCTCTCTAAGTCTCACCTTGACACTTGGCAAGAGATCATGGAAGATCAAAGGCAATCCTAGGCTTGCATGGCTATTTTTGTACCAAGATTTGATATTGGATCAATTGAATGGTGGAGATGAGATTGGTACAAGATCCAAGGGTCTAACAATTGCAAGGTGTATAAAAGATTACAATGGAGTTAGGATTTGGTTTGGAAGAGAAGAAATCCTAAGGATTTGAAGTACAACAAAAATCAAGGTCAAGATACACATCTAATCTCCTTCCTTCTTTCTTCCCTCCTTCCTTTCTCTCTCTCTCTCTCTCCGGCCTCTCTCTCC
>BPLS01028425.1:28611-48343 GCA_019656275.1 Rhododendron kiyosumense | reverse complement strand
TCTCTCTCTCTCTCTCTCTCTCTCTCTCTCTCTCTCTCTCTCTCTCTCTTTCTCTCAAGTACACACACACATATATATACATGCATACAATGTACAAGAAAACAAATAAACAAAAGGTACTTTTGTACCAAGAGATCAAAGGAGACTAAAAGGCTAAGATTTACTCCATAACTAATGAATTAAACACATGGTACTTAAGGCAATACTTTAACCAAATAATTTACTAATGTATCTAGGAAAATCAAAACCCTAACATAACATAAATAAGGGTACTTTAGGAAATCTTAAGCCTTTAAACAAAAGTACTTTCAAAATAAAATACTAGTACTTACCTCACATGGGTTTAAAGGAAAAGATTAAATTAATCAACCCATATACTTGGGTGGAAGAACAACCTATTACCCAATGGGTAATAACCACCCTAACTTTTATTATCCAATGGATAATAGTTGCTAGGGAGATTAAATATTAAAATAATCCAAAAAGGTACTTTAAAGTAATCAAAAAGTTACTTTTTAATATTCTTAGTACTTTAACCAAATATATTTTTAATATAAACAAATAGGGTTCTATTATCCAATGGATAATAGTTTCCCCAACATTTATTGTCCAATGGATAAAGATTAAAACCAAAATAATTAAATTAAAAAGAATATTAAATTCTTAGTTTAGGGTTCAAAAGGTTCACGAGGGGCAAAACAGTTATTTTACGGTTAGATAAAAGTAACTAGGTAACTTCTTAGTTCGATTACTCCAACCGGATGGTCAAAAGCTAGTTACGCTTGCTAAGTAGGCTAAAGCGCAAAGAAATCAAATTTGAAGGGCAAAAACGTAATTTTGACAAACCACAAGGAAATTAATGAAATTAAAATAAAATTCAAATATTTAACGAAATTTTTAACGACCAAAAATCAGGGTCGTTACAGTATACTTTCTTTGGAGCTTTCTTTTTTGTGTTCTTGAGAGCAATGGAACCATCTGTGGTATTTGGGACTTGGGATCCCTGATCAATACCCAGTTTCCAGAGTTCAAACTTGGTGGCTTGAAAGTTTTATTCTCACTCTTGTTCGAGCTTTTGTATATTTGAAACAAATCAGGCTTGACTTATTTCAGAAACCAGTCAGGAACTTCTTTCACCAAAGTGAATTCCTCTTTTTTGGCTTCTTCTTGTGCCTCTGATGTCTGGCCAATGTTGGCTTTCTTCGAAAGAGGCAACTCTCTTCTGTGAACGGCTGGGACAGGGCTGGTAGGCACATCTCTCTTCGATGCCGACCAGGGTTTGCTGTCACTTAGCTTTGTTTGTACTGGGGCCATTCCTTTTATTCCCACCTCTTTAGGGAAAAAACTCACGCCCTTTCTGTCCAAGTCCTTAAAAACCAAATAGTTGGCTCTGCATCTCACACATAAGCACTCCAAGAATGAGGATTCTAACATGGTCAGATGATTATTACCTGGGAACCTTTGTGGAGAAAAACCATCATTGGCTCGCCTATAGTAATTTTGCCTCATTCCCATGCCCCGAGGGTGGCCAGCATATGGCTTACTTCTTCCATATTGAACGGTATTCATGTTCACTGGCGCCTCCTTATCCTGCCAATACTTCTTGACAGTTCGAGCTAGTGAAGTGGGCGCATTGGTGTTGACTTCTTTTACCTTTGGAAAAGGCACGGCATCAATCCCCGTAGCCTTCTCAGGGAATTTGATTCTCCCTTTCTTGATTTGCTCTTGAATCCTGTCACGAAAAACATTGCAAGACTTAGTTGAATGAGATCAAGAGTCATGCCATTTGTAATAGGTCTTTCCATTCTTTTCTTCCACTGTGGGCAATTTCACATTCAGAGGCAGCTTAATGATTTGCTTTCTTAACAAGGGTCAAAAATCTCATCAGCTTTTGATATATCGAAAGAGTATACTTTAGTAATCTCCTTTTGTTTGAACTTCTGCCCTAGAGAGACATTCTTTTGAATTAAGGGCTCACAAACACAAGAATCGTGCTCTATAATTTCTGCAGCATCTATCTCATAATTGGGGTCTCTACAGTATGTTGGGTAGGAGGAATTATGTCTGTTCATATCCTCCTCTAACAGTGATTCATATCTAGCAACTGTATAGGTTAGATCTGCAAAGTCCCTAAACTCTGTAGAGTCAAACCTCTTTCGAAGTTCTCTTTCTAAACCATTCTGTGCTAATCTCACAAATTCTGCCTCTGGCAGATGGAGCTTGCACTTGGTTTTTGCCCTTTTGAACCTAGATATGAAATCTGCCACCTTTTCATCTGGTTTCTGCTTTAGCCTAGCCAAATCTGCCATGGAAACTTCAGGCTCAGCATTAAAGAACTGTGCATGAAATGCCTCTTCCATTTGAAACCAATTTGTTATTGACTCTGGTAGTAAATTAGTGTACCATGCAAAAGCTGGCCCGGATAAGGAATTTGAAAATAGTTTCAACTTCATGAAGCCATTCTGAGCCAAGTTCTTACATTGGGCAGAAAACCTAGCAATATGCTCTATAGAGGACTGTCTCCCATCCCCGTAAAACAAAGTAAAATCAGGGATTTTAAATTCTCTAGGGATCTGAAATGTTGTGTCTACCCATTCTGGATACGGTTTTCTATAAATCTGAGGTTGTACCCCCCGAGTTCGAGGTCCACAAACTTCTTGTATGAGACCCATAACTTGGTCTCTTAGTATTGGGTTGCCTACGAGGAAGTTTTGTTCTTGATTTTCTATGGGAGGTTCTGGTCTTACGAAACCATCTTCATAAACTCTCTTTGTCGTGTTTAAATCCCCTTGGTTTTCTCTAGGAAATCTTCCATACGGTGGTTGTTGCATTTTGTCAAATGCATCATTTGTTCGAGCAGACTTATGACTTCCATAAGCTGTTGTGAGGGGATTTTTGGTGGTTGAGACATTTTGCCGAGAGTGCTGTGGGTTATCACCCAAATTCTCGGGTCTATAAACTAGTTCTGGCTCTATGTCATCCTTCCATTCCCCAAGTGTGGGTTCGAAGAGAGGATTAACACTCTGCCTATCTCTAGTGTTTCTTGGAACCCCAATTGTAACACCATGAGAGTGCTTTGGGATTTCCAAAACAGGCTTTGTAGGCTTCACAGGCTCATACCAAGATTGTGGTATTTCCTCTGGATACATCTTTTCCTTTCCTGTTCTAGACCTCATCTTACTTTTACCAACATCCTCTCCAAGCCTTCCTTCGAAGGGACTTTGGTGAGTGCTCGAATTAGCATGATTATCTAACCCAATATTCCCTGGACTATTTCTTGCTGGCTCTAGGTTAGGCAACTTATTTTTTATGCTTTTGATCATGGCTCTTTGGGTTTGAGCCATCTCTCGAAAAGCTATCATCATTTCTCTAAACATTTCCTCCTTGTCGTGGTCTTTGCCATTGGCTTGTCCCTCTTGGACATTTGGAGGCACTTCTCCAGGAGGCATTTCGTAAGAAGGCTCTTCATAAAGAGGCTCTTCCATTCTCATAACCAATTGAGAAAAAACAAGATTTATAGGCGTTCCTAGTTCTGCTGCCTGTTTTGGCACAGCCTGTTCCTCTGGCACTAGATCACCAACGGGTGTTCCTATTTGTTTTCGAAGTCTTGGCATTTTGACACCTTCGAGTCCCACCGGGCGTGCCAAAAATTGTTTGGGCTGAATTAGCTCAATCAAATGGCAAATGATTGTGTGCGGGCATGCCAGAAAAGAACTAATTTCAAAGAAGAAATTATTCTTTTCTAATTGATTTGAAACAACTAATTTAAATCAGGCAACTATGTTATCCATTCGATTACCTCAATTAAGAGGATTTTTTCATAAGGTATTAACCAAATAAAGGATTGGCGCACTTCGAATCAGAAAAGATGATTGAACACAAACAAACCTAAATTTAATCAAAGGTAAGTTTGTATACAAACACTCTTAAGACTCCCTCAAGAATAATGCAGAAATATAAGCACACTGAATTCAATCGAAAGTGGACTTACAAACGACTATTCTTTGGTAAGAAAAAACTTAAAAGAAAATAAGAGAATTTGAATTTAATCGAAAGTAGTCTTACAGGCAAATAAGCCTTCAACTTACAAAAAGATCCTATTCTAAACTAAACTAAATACTAATCTACGATAAATCTCTGAGCAATCATTTTGTATGAATTGTCAGATGATATGAATTTTTGCGGGGGTCTCTCTCTTTGCTTTACTCTTCTATTTATAGACGTTGAGCCTGCCTTCGATCTTCTATTTCTACGTCTTCGATTGATGCCCATGTTTACCACATAAATCGGTTGAGAGGGGCCTTCAAACGGTTATTTTGATATTTCTAGAATTTCTTCTCTCTCTTCATGCTTCGATAATGGTGTTCGTGGCCGTTCTCTGAATCGTGGTTCTCTTGTTTTTAAGCAACGTAAATTAGTGTCACACGTCTGGCTTCTCAAATGATTCCTTGCAATCGCGTCCAATTTCCGTTATAAATTGAGATAGCAATGGTACCGTTTGATGATCACAAGGTTTAATCAACGGCTGAATCCAATCACTTTCTAAATCATCCCTAATTGCTATCCAAACGTCGTCGGTTTTAACCAAAACGATACCGTTTAACATTAAAATAGCATTCTCATTAATCCCCGTAATCCTCTGTAATTTGGACCCAATTGGGAGAAGTCTTGTTTGGCTAACACATCATTTGGTGCCAGGTGTAGTTTTTTCATTGGGTGGCACATTTTAGGATGTAAACACCCGCCCAACCCAGGTTTTGGCGTTTTTAGGGTTTCTGTGTATTAGCTTACTTGCACATATAAAAGCAAAGCTAGGGCTGACTTCTTTTGTAACTTTGATATATTTCCATCATAGTGAAACACCCCAGCACCCCGTGGACGTACGATTAAGCAATCAGCTTAAGTCGGAACCACGTAATCTCTGTATCTTGTTCTTTTCTTGCTTTATATTATTTTCTGTTCTTGATTTATTCTTCGATTGTGTGCATTTGCTTGTGGGTTTAGACGTTCGAATCCCCAACAACTAGTATCAAAGCTCTAGGTTAGGAGGTCAAGGGTTTACGTAATGGCTGAAGAAAAATACAAGATCGAGAAGTTCAATGGTACGAACTATGCTTTCTAGAAGATGCAGATGGAGGATATTTTGTATCAAAAGGATCTATATCTTCCAATCAATGGCATAAAACCAGAAAGCATAAAGCAAGTAGATTGGGATATTTTGGATCGCAAAACTTTGGGGACTATGCGATTAAGCCTCGCGCCGTCGGTTGCATCGAATATTGCCAAAGAAAAGACAACAGCAGATTTGTTCAAAGCCCTAGAAAAGATGTACAAGAAACCTTTTGCGATGAACAAGGTATATCTTATGAAAAAGTTGTTTAACTTAAAGATGTCTGAAAACTATATTGTTGCTGAACGTTTGAATGAATTTAATACGGTCACGAATCAGTTAGAATCTATGGGCATTAATTTTGATGATGAGATTAGAGCTCTTGTTCTACTATTGAGTTTGCCAGAAAGTTGGAATGTACTTTGTCGTGGCAGTGAGTAATTCCTCTAGGTCTGCAATAATAAAATTGGAGGATGTTACTGGATTGATATTAGGAGAAGAGGTTAGGAGGAGAGCATCGGGTGAAGATGTTGCTTCGGGTTCAGCACTTAGTACAGAGGACAGAGGCAGGTCTGCAAATAGGGGAGGCAACAAGGGCAAAGGAAGAGGGAGTTCCGAGAACAGGGACAGGAGTAAATCTCATTATAGAGAAGTGAAACCTGAAGGTTGTTGGAACTGTGGTCAGATGGGGCATTGGAAGCGAGATTGTAAGGCACCACCGAAAAAGCAGCAGAACGGGAATAATCAGGGGGTAAGAACACCGTCAACGTTTCTGAGGAATCGGATAATGAAGCCTTGACTTGTTCACTGGATTCTCGCAATGAGTCTTGGATTGTAGACTTGGGAGCCTCATTCCATGCTATTTCACACATGGATGTGCTATAGAATTATGTGCAGGGAAACTTTGGAAAAGTTTATCTGGGTGATGATGAATCTTGCAACATAGTTGGGAAAGGGGATGTGTATATGACTCAGACAGACAGAACAGTACTGAAATTGAAGGATGTTAGACACGTGCCTAGTCTAACAAGGAATCTTATTTCGGTGGGTCAGTTGTCAGAGGGTGGAGTGGTCAAATCGTTTACATCAGATGCTTGGAAGATGAGCAAAGGAGCATTGGTTGTGGCTCGCAGTAAAAGGGAAGGAACCCTATATGTATCTTCGGGTACTTATTGTAGCATCGCAGTGGCAACATCAACGGTTGATTGTACTACGTACGTGGCATCGTAGGCTGGGTCACATGAGCGAAAAGAGGATGAAAATAATGTTGTCGAAGGGAAAATTGCCGGGTTGTAAGTCATTGGACTTAGACTTCTGTGAGGATTGCATCTTCAGGAAATAGAGGAAAGTTAGCTTTACAAAGGTGGCAAGGACTCTAAAATCAGAGAAGTTGGAGTTGGTTCATATAGACGTGTGGGGACCATCTCAGGTATCTTCTTTTGGTGGCTCACGTTATTTTGTTACTTTCATTGATGACGCTATTAGAAAATTATGAGTTTATTTTCTCAAGCATAAATCTGATGTGTTTGGTATTTTCAAGAATTGGAAAGCATTAGTTGAGAATGAAACAGGAAAAAAATTGAAGTGTCTGAAATCTGATAATGGCGGCGAGTATTGTGATGGTGAGTTTGAGGCTTACTGTGCTGCAAATGGAATTCGAAGGTTGAAAATGATCCCAAAGAAGCCAAGGCAGAATGGAGTTGCTGAGCTCATGAATAGGACAATCCTAGAGTGCGCAAGAAGCATGAGGCTACATGCTGGGTTACCTAAGTAATTCTAGGCTGACGCAGTAAATACAACGGTGTATTTGATCAACAGGGGACCTTTAGTTCCCTTGAACAATGGATAACCGGAGGAGGCTTGGTCAGGTAAAGAGGTAAATTTATGCCATTTACGAGTATTTGGTTGCATGGCCTATATGCATATTGAATCGAGTGATAGAGGTAAACTTGATGCTAAGTCTCAAAAGTGTGTGTTCATAGGCTATGGTACTAATAGCTATGGGTATAGGCTGTATGATTTTGAAAATCGAAAAACACGCAAGAGTATGGATACGGTATTTAATGAGTCTATTTTGTATATAGACAGACAGCATCAACCCGAGGAGGCTAATGAAAATTCAGACTTTGTAGAGTTTGAGGGGATCCCTAACAATAATGTCTCACAGCCTCAGAATATTAATATACAACCTACTCCACATGCAGATTCACAGACTCCTCCACTCAGGAGGTCTACACGTACCGTTAAACCACCAATACATTATTCTCCTGCTTTACAGTATTTGTTGTTAATTGATAGTAGTGAACCAGAATGTTTTAAGGAAGCATTGCAGGTGGAGACCAAGGGAGAGTGGGAGCTAGCAATGGATGATGAGATGGATTCTCTCTCATCAATCCAGACTTGGGACTTGGTTCAATTGCCAAAGGGGAAGAGAGCTTTGCACAACAAATGGGTATATAGGCTTAAGGAAGAATCTGATGGGAGCAAACGGTACAAGGCGAGGTTGGTAGTAAAGGGTTTTGAGCAGAAACCAGGTATTGACTACACCGAAATCTTTTCTCCTGTGGTAAAGATTTGTACTATCATATGTGTCCTTAATATTGTGGCTGTTGAGAACTTGCACTTAGAGCAGTTAGATGTTAAAACTGCTTTTCTTCATGGGGATTTGGAGGAGGATATTTATATGCATCAGCTAGGGCGATATGTTATCAAAGGGAAAGATGATCAGGTATGTAAGCTTCGAAGGAGTCTATATGGGTTGAAATAGGCGCCTAGGCAGTGGTATAAAAGGTTTGATACCTTTATGACAAATACGGGGTTCAGTAGATGTCATGGGGATCACTGTTGTTATTTTAAGAAGCTTGATAAATCGTATCTCATACTTTTGTTGTATGTAGATGATATGCTTGTTGCAGGTTCAAGTATGGATGAGATTGCTAGTCTCAAGGCACAGCTGTCCAGGGAGTTTTGCAGTGAAGGATTTGGGTTCTACGAAGAAAGTCCTTGGGATGCAAATCAGTAGGGATAGGGTGAACCGGAAGTTAAAGTTGTCACAGGAAGAATATGTTGAAAAGGTGCTCAAAAGGTACAACATGGAAGGTGCTAAGCCTGTTAGCACACCATTGGCAAGTCACTTTAAGCTTTCGAGGGAAAAAGGAGCAGTTACCGATGAAGAAAAGAACTACATGGCCAAAGTTCCATATGCCTTGGCAGTAGGCAGCTTGATGTATGCTATGGTTAGCACGAGGCCAGACATTGCTCAAGCAGTAGGAGTTATCAGCAGGTTTATGGCAAATCCAGGCAAGGAGCATTGGGAGGCAGTCAAGTGGATTTTGCGGTATCTGAGAGGTACTTCTGATTTGGCTTTGTGATTTGGGGGTTCTGATATTTGTTTGCAAGGATTTGTGGATTTGGACATAGCAGGGGACATTGACAGCAGGAAAAGCACTACTGGGTATGTTTTTACATTGGAGAGTGCAGCGGTTGATTGGGTTTTGCAACTACAGAAAATAGTGACTATTTCCACAATAGAGGCAGAGTATGTTGCAGCCACAGAGGCGTGCAAGAACTAAGGAGCTTCATGAAAGAGTTGGGTAAGGAACATGACAATTGCAAATTGTTCAGCGACAGTCAGAGTGCAATAAATCTGGCGAAGAACGCAGCTTTTCATTCGAGAACCAAGCATATGACATAAAGTATCACTTTATTCGCTCTTTGTTGGAGGATGGCAGTTCACTTTGGAGAAGATTCACACAAGCGATAATCCAGCAGACATGTTTACGAAGGTGGTTACTGTGGAGAAGCTGAAGTCTTGTTCAACTTCTGTGGGTCTCTAAGCTTGAGTGGGAGGCTGGGTGCTGATGGCGTTAACGATAGTTCATGATTGGCTAGATGTCTGAATATGTCTTCAAGTGGGAGATTGTTGAGATGTGAAGACAATTTTGGAGTCACAGTAAAAATGGCCCAAACGGTTTTGGGTCCCGCCCAACGCAAGGTTTGGCGTTTTTAGGGTTTCTGTGTATTAGCTTGCTTACACATATAAAAACAAAGCTAGGGCTGCCTCCTTTTGTAACTCTGATATATTTTCATCATAGTAAAACTCCCCAGCACCCCGTGGACGTATGATTAAGCAATCAGCTTAAGTCGGAACCACGTAATCTCTGTGTCTTGTTCTTTTCTTGCTTTATATTGTTTTCTATTCTTAATTTATTCTTCGATTGTGTGCATTTGCTTGTGGGTTTGGACGTTCGAATTCCCAACAGAAACTGTATACATAACAGCCCGATGCGAGAAACAAAACTTCAAGATTTTGGTTTCCAAGGTCTTGATTATTCCTTATAAAAGGAAACTTCATAGCATATCCATTTGATTCTTTAGCCTGTCTTTTAGTGTCAGGATTTATCGATCCAGTTAAAAAGAACTAAGTTTCTTTCTCAATTTGAACTTTTAAGGACATTTGTAATTTACACGGAATTTGGATCAGGTCTTTACCTACCATAATTATAAATTTTGTTTCCGCCCCAGAAATATATACAAGTTTCTGTTTGTGCATCCTTTTAGTTGCAATCCAACCCACAAACTTCCAATAGAATGCCACCTTTGGGTAAAAATGGGTCGATCCGGACCCACAAAAGGGATAAAATCGAAGCAAGAGAATCGTCCATACCACGACGATTGTAGGAACTCCGGCCTGTTTCCCATCAGGCATTTGAGGAAAGGATAGAGATGTAAAATCACCCAGAGAGCAAAGAAAACCTTTGCAACCAGCAATCCCCACGTATCGTAACCGTTGTTGACAGCGTCAGCAACCCCGACTATAACCCCGATAACATTGATGATCAAAAGTGTCATCGGAGGGATCAACAAGGATGTCCACTTGAAGCGGTGGAGCTCCAAAGACTCGCTTTTGCCTCCGTCTTTGGAGGCGACATTAATGTTTGCGTCGACACTTGTCAAGGCCTTAAGAAGGCCTTGGAAGAGGGCAAAGAAATGGGAGGAGACGCCGCTGATCAACCAGAACTGCTCGTTCCTCCACCAATCGTCTTGGGTCACCTGTCCCCATTGCATCTCTTGGATGGTTGTTGCGGCAATTGATATGAAGAGTGCCATGAACAAAATGCTTGCATAGTTGCTTATCTGTAGATATATAAATGCCAAGAGAGGATATTGTTAGCTGCTTTCTAGAACCGATTAACAAACCAAATTCAACATGCTAGGACTATTGTTGGTTTGGTAAGGTACAATCGGCCGGTTACCTCAGGGACGATGAACTTCCTAGTGAAGAGATAGACAGCCGGTAAGGTACAATAAGTGATCAAGGGAATTGATGTAAACGGGTACACAACTGAGTTGATATACGCGAATCACTCCAGTGGTTTTAAACCACACCTGTAACCATACCAAATTGGACAGTGTCTACTAAGGAAAATCTCAATGGATTCCAAGGCCTGCTAAAGAATCTGGTGTAAGCAATTTGAAAGGTTAATGTGGGCTAATCCCTTAAATCCAGGCCTTATCGGATTGCAGTACACAAACCACCAGCCGTGGCAATGCATCTTGAATCCTGTTAAAATAACTGATCCATAAATCCACCCAACCTGGTTAGCAGTAGTAAGTAGATATTAGTAAATGAAGCTCATTAAATCCCACTTTCCAAAAAAAAAAAAATTTTTTTTTGTCATTAATCCCTCTTGAAAGAAAGGTGCAGGCCCTAAGTTGGTTGTTGTTTCAAAAAGATACAGACTCTTTTCTAGTTGTGTATAATATGCGCTCTTTAAAACACATTAGTTAAATCACGTTATTTATGATAAAAATTTATAAGATTAATCTTCTATTCATTATTTTGATACAAACAAATAAACCAATATGCCTTTTGCAGAATTAAACAAATATGCTACGAAACAAATGGCTCCTTAGAACACATTAAAGAGTGGTAAAGATATCAAGTAATGGCTCCTTAAATGCTACTGGTCACTGGTAGCTACATAGGAGCATTTCATGCCTAGTTGAATAGTCAAGTGCGAATAAATTTAATCTCGAAGGACAGAACTGGAAGAAAAAATCATGAGCTTCATAAGTACATATAAATGATGAAATCAAAAGAAACAAAGGAAAGATAAAAAAAAAAAAAAAGAAGAAGACTTGCGATACAAAACATATATCAGAATTCATAATCATGGCCTGACCCTAGCTGCAACTAAGGAGACTTGTCCATTCATACAACAAAAACCAGGAGCTTCCATATAATACTTCATTGCAGAACAATGCCTGCAAGGTAACTGTGGTGGCAGCTGGGATGCTTCTTGTGGGATTGTCAAGACTACCCTAGAAGTTCGCTTATTTTTCCTCAAGCTACGCAGCCCTAGTATTTTGTCACATCAAACACCATGGTTGTTAGGAAAATATGTTGAATAATAAATTTGGATAGAGTAGAAATGGGTTTAAGTAATACCCTTTGATATTGTTAGCAGATTTGGTACTTGGGAAGATGAACCTAATAGCAAAGCCAAATAAAACTATAAGGTTGTGTACAGAATATTATAGCAGAAGAACTCCATAACTATAAGGTTGTGTACATATTACTTAATCTACCTAAAACTCTACAAAGTTGAGGGCTGGGAGATATGAAATGGGAAAATGCTAACCAAGTTCAAATGTTCGAGAGGAAGCATTCTGTGAATCCTGTTGTACAGTTTCTTGGGCGGTATTTCCACTGAACGCTGAGAGTTGAGAAGTATTTTATTCTTTCCTCTGTCTTTATAATCTGCAAGGCCGTTTGTTTGCTTCATTGCTTTCCTCATCTAGCTGTAGCACACTTTCCCTCTTCCAGTCCTTTCGCCAACATTAATCTCATTGTCACCATCCACTGCGCACATTCCTCAGGCGTTATTTTCACTGAGCAATGGGAATTCACAAGGGCGCTTGTTTGCTAGATTTGTCTGCGCATCTAGCTGTAGCATACTCTCCCTCTTTCACCAACACTAATCCAGTTGCCACTATTTATAGGGCACGTTAAGGCTTTGTTTGGAAAATGTGGAAAAGAAGGGAAAGTGAAAGAAAGTTTAAAGATTTTTTCTTCCCTTGTTTGGTTGGAGAGGAAAGGGGAGAGAGAAAATGGCAAAATAGAGTTTTAATAGCAAAATTTCCCCCCTTATTTTCTCTCATTTTCCTTCTTAATTGTTCTCTCCTCTTTTCTTTCCTTCCACAAGTTCCAAATAGAGGCTAAAAGTAAGGATATAAGTTTAAGAACCCTCTTAACCTATTATCCTAACAGAAACTACATCTACAAATCATCTAATCTAATCTAATCTTAAAAAAGCAATCAAGTCTAGTACCAGCAGCTTTTCGTTGTCGTTCCAAAAGCAATTGCCGCCTATTAGCATATGCATCTCGTCTCCGTTGATTCCACAATTCTCGCACTTCATTATCCATTTAATTATTTGGAACGTGGAACCTATGTCCCCACTGAAACTAAGATACAGGCATTTTTCCTATCAACAATTGCTAAGATACGACATTACATGAAAGCAACATTTATGCCTAGAATATGAATTAGGATCTAGCTTGAGTTTTGAATCATTTTGAACAAGTAATACTCATTGAGGCAATCAATCAAATAAAAGCGCCTAAAAAAAGGGGAATCGCAGTGTTCAGCATGAATTTGGAGTTTCGGACCAGTAATTGAACTGACCTGCACGTCTTCCAAGCAAAATCAAGCACCGTAGAAGAAATGAGCAAACGAGAACACTAAGCACGCTTCAGGAACGTCAATGGAGCGACGATACAGCCATGGGCAATTGGGCAACTGCGCCTATTGTATCTTCTCGACTTGCTCTGTAAACTGTAAAGGTCCGAAATGGAGTTTTCTCTGCTTTATGAAACAAAATGAATGGCAATCCACGGGTACGGTAACAGGATAAGAGGAATAAGACAATACCCTCCTTTTACCCAACAAGTGCGCAATGGCAAAACTGTATTGGTAGAGGGTGTTTTGGTAAATTGCCGTACCAAAACCAAAACAAACCCACACTCGTGCTTTATATATAGGGAGGATTTCCCGCACTTTTAACTGCTATTGAGGTCTGTTGCATGCAGGTTTTTTCGAGTTTATGATGCTTTATTACTTTGTTGAAGCTTTTTAAAAATATCTAAAGCTTTTCACCCCAAATGAGATTATTTTACGCTCTAATTCGTAACTTTTTTTTCCTTTTTTTTGGCGTATTGAAAGCTACAAAATTACCTTTTACCAAAAATATATATATAAGTCGGATCTATAGAATTCTTAAAAGTCAATTTTGACTATCTTACTGATTCTTACATTTATTTGACCAAACAGTTTAACTTCTACCTTATAAAATTGTGCATTCAAATATACCCACAAGTTATTTGAATTTTTTAAGTGAATAAGTAAAACAACCACAATTCAAAAATCCGAACTTAGAAATGATGACAAACGTAACTGATCACGCATCCATGTCCAAAAATGTGACAAAATTACATAACACGTGCTTGCAAACGTGTGCGCGTGCAGAGAGAGAGAGAGAGGGGGCAGTGTACCTTTGTGATGATCTATCTAGTTATATGTCTCTAGCTCAATCGGGAAACATTTTAGGAACTGGTTGAATACCCACGAAAAGGCGAGCCATATTTCGGAAATCACTGAGGTCAGCCACATCCCGTAGGCATTATGCACCGGGGGCCGAAGCCTATAGTTGAAAAACAGTCCAAGAATCACAAGTCGGAGTAAAATGATGATTCCGTATGGGTTTATGATTTATCCTGCTGATGAAATTGGCAGTTTCCTCGAAAGTGCATGCATGCCTTCCTTCATCCAACCTAATTCCCAGAAAACAAGAAGAAATTAGGAGAAACAAATTTATCGAAATCAGAACGAAAAAGGCGGTTTTATTAGTTGATTGATCGAACTTAAAAGTTTGTTCTCTTATAAGATCTTTTTTGATCGGCAATGTTCTCTCCTAAGACGTTGCAATCAACTCTGTCCATACGTTGAGAGTGGAGGAGCTAGGAGTTGAATCAGAGCGAGCCGAACTATTAATGAAATTTTGTTACGATAATTTTTTCAAGAATAAATCCAGACATTTGAGTTTTTATAGAACAATGTAGATAACTTAAAAGATCGAGTACTATTGTTACTATCGTATCATTCAAACAACACGTACGCAATATATTTTTTTATAGAAAATTAGTCTTAGATCTATTATGTGAACTTCATAAGCCCATAAGTCCACCTATTAATTTTATAAGGTCTCAAGTTCATTCTAGACTACCCAAGAGTAGGGTAGGGTATCCTAGGAATTAGGCACTTTTTTAAGATTTTAGGGTGCATTTTTTTATTATAGGATAAGCTACCTTAGGGTAGGGTACCTGCTTGACAAATTTCTAGTCCTAAAATAATGGGTTGCCTCAAGCGGAGGACTAAGATCAATGTAGCACAATATCTGGTAAGACTGGAGTCAAATCCACAAAGACGGTGATGTGTGCTGACTTAAAAACTTGGGTTGTTATAATTTAAACAGGTTTTTAGGTAGCCACCCCTTGTAGTTTGATGCTAAGATTAATTAAAACTTAGGAAATTGTTTGGTTTTTCAAATATTTAAAAAGGAGGTAAGCTCGTAGGGTTCTTAGCACTCGCACCCAGTTCGCACCCAATCCGGATTAACCTGCTTCATTCAGTATTCTTAAAAACGTCCGATTTTAGAGAGAAAAACATACCCCAAGAGATGCGAATATTTATAGTCGCCGTTTACCTATGCACAGCGGAAAATAAGTTTTAGTCCCGCATTCCCCCGTTTACATAGGCTCCTACATTGTCTGGGTTCGTCTAACGGATGTTCTTTACTAATCTAAAATTGCCTCTTTTTTATTGTTTGAAAATAGGAGCACCCCGTGACCCTATCTATACAACTACTCACTCATTATCAAGCAAAAATTGAAAAAAACCCTAGTTTGAAACATGTTTCTATTATGCGAGATGAAAATAAATAAGAAATATCAACTAACCAAATACCAACGTATAACTTTTATATAAAGAATAAAAATTAAAACGAGTTATCGGAGTGCGAGTAGTTGAACAAGACTTTAAATAACTTGAAAAAAAGAAAAACTCAGGAAGAAACTAAACAATATTTGAACCGAAGAACGGCAGCCCCCGTTCCTCTTGATCTCCGCCGGTCTCGGCTTTTTGTTCTCTCCTTCTCTGATAATGTCTGAAGTGATCTCCCCGAAACCCTTTTTCCTCCTTTTATAGTAGTGTCGAACCCATGAGAAAAAGAGGGCCTCACTAGTCAACTATTGGGCCTCATATTTCACGTGCAAACCAAAAGGTTTATTGGCTGGCCCATTCTTTCATATACTTCTTGATTTTAAACAATTCTATTGCTCTGAATTTCCGTAATGTTGGAATTTGATTGGGTGCTTCTCGTCATCCAGTATGAGTTTGGTCTCGTCTCTGAATCAGTTGGATTGGCATCGACTTTGCGTAATATGATTTTGCGCTTTAGCTCCGAATGCATGTTATCGGCCATGTGCTTTGAGAGTCTTGAAACATAATTAACAACTATCAAATCCCAAGTAGCGCGCTAAATGGACGTAATAAGCCTAAGTTAAAGAAGCGTAAATAGACGTGTTATGGGGCGTAAATAAGCGTATTTACGCACCTATCAGTATTCTAGGGTTTAGACATTTTTATAAGGTTTTAGGATGCACTTTTTATTATAGAGTTTTAGTAGTTTAGGTAATTTCATAAGGTTTAAGGTTTTAGGCACTTTCATAGGATACCCTAGGGTTTAGGTTGTGCGGACTTGTGGCTTTACAAAACTATTAGGTGGACTTGTGGACTTATAAAATGTCTATAGTGGGCCTATCACTAAATCTCCCTAGATTTTATTGCATGATATTATTAAACATAATTTAACATGCTACCAATGAAAATTGTTCTTGTTGTTTAATTATGGCTGAAATTTTAGAATTCTTTTACAAGTATCTTAAACATTATGAAAATTATAGTACTAGGAAATAAAAAAAAGTGGGTGGGGCCGACCCCACAGTAGCTCTGCATATGCATACATGTGTTTCCCCCGATTTTAATCGGTCCTTGATCCACTTGGCTACATCTGCCCCTTCCGTTCGTCAACGGGTTCGGACACATGTATTAAAAAGTTATCAAACTTGTCTCCCTCCTAGTTCGATATCTAATTATTCTTTATTCTTTCGCTACAACGTTGTGTCAAACTTAAAAGTCAGAATGACTACAACTTAAGCTCCTTTTATCCCGACTTCAAGTTCTAGAAATAGAATAAACCAAGTCAAGTACAACCTACCCAAAAAAATCAGGATCATCTCCCCCATCTGGTTCATGCTTAAGAATTCGACGTTTCTCTGTCTGCCTTTTCTTCCACGCCTCCATTCTGTCTTTCCACGCAGTTGTACCATACCCATATAGTGCCATCGGTCGGAGTTGAACTGTAAAATCAACACCCAAAATACCCTCAATCCTACGAATTGCATTTTAAATGATTCTGTTTTTCACAACAAAAAGCTTAATTGTCAACTACATGCAATTGGATCAAAATAATAACTCACAAGACATTGAGGAATTAGTAAACGGCACCTGGTGGAGTTGCTTTCGGTGACTCGTAAATGGAGGAATTGTGAGAGGTTGCTTATCGGATGAAATCGCAGCATCGTTCAAGAGTGGAAGTCCAAAGGAAAGTCAAGAAGTGAAATTGGACTGTCTCTCAGTAAAAAATGTGGGGGTGGGTGGGGGAAAATGCACAAGAGCAGAAGTCCAAAGGAAACTCAGGATGTGAAGCAGTTGGTATCAAGGAGTTCTCCTAACGTAATCAGGTGGAACTCCTTTTGCAGAGACGGCCTCCGATTTGACAGCTTCCTAGCAACTTGGTGCATGGTTGGCCGAGACATTGGACTGGCATTCAAACACGAGAATGCTATTTGTAGGACGCGATAGGCGTTGGTCCAAGACTTCCTTCAGTAAAATCCCATGGCCCCTTGATGATGATGATGACGTCAAACATAATGATATTAGAAACGAGATGAGATCACCTGGATGCTTTCCCATAATCACTTCCAGTGTTAGCACCCCAAAACTATAAACATCGCACTTCTCATTCACTTCCATTGTATATGCAAGTTCTGCAAAAATAAAAATGCCCAATAGATTGAATAAACAGTGTGATGGGATGAGAGAAGGGGGAACCGTGGTCATGCTACAATTCAGGAATTGGTTCAGTTGCAAAATTATGCATATATTTTTGAATAAGTTTGCAAATAGTTATGGAGTTTATGGAGAGATTTTTGTTTATTTATTTGTCAGAAAGGCCAAACCTTTACAACATAGAAAGCTAATTATTAGGACTAAGAAAATATCAAAGTCCAAAAGATTTTAACTATGAATATGTCTCATCATCATGAATGATCACTATTCATGAGATATCACGCTATGCTTGATATGGATTGAATGTCCTAAAACTTCATTGCACCACATACGCGGTTTAAAAATTCGTAACATTCTTGATTGTAAAAAGCTAAAATTAAGTACCTTGCTACGGGAGACTTGGAGATTAAAAAAAGGAGAAAAGAAAATTGTAATAAAGAAGCATACCGGGAGCAACATATCCAAAGGTTCCTGCGAATGAGGTCCAATTGGAAGAGTCAGTCTTCATAAATCTAGCCGTCCCAAAATCAGAGATGTGAGCCACGTACTCCGAATCAAACAAAATATTTTTGCTTGATATGTCACGATGGATGATTGGAGGCGAACAATCATGGTGCATATAAGAAAGAGCATCGGCCAAACCCTGAATAATATCCGCTCTTTTGTTCCAATTCAACTCTATGGCTTCTTCCTTTGAAGCCAATACCTTTTCCAAGCTTCCACCTTGCAGGAACTCATAAACCAAAAATGAGTGTCTTGGATGTGAGCAATATCCGTAAAGCTTTACAATGTTGTGGTGCCTTATCTCGGTTAACGTACCAATCTCACTCATAAAGCCCTTTTGATTAACCGAGCCACCATCAAATGATGCGTGAAGTTTCTTCACAGCAACGACTTGACCATTCGGCAGGGCAGCTCTATAAACAGTACCATATCCTCCTTCCCCAACATAGTATTTGGCACTGAAGTTCTCAGTCGCTTCAATGATGTTTTCATACACCATTTTCCCATCATAAATGCATATTGTAAAAACATTTTCATTATTGATTTGTGTCGGTTCTTTTGTTCTAGTCTTCACTTTCTTATGACAAGTCAACAAAAATCCCAGAGCCATGAGGGAAAGAAGTAGAAATCCAAAAACAGGAAGTTCAGTTAGTAACACCAATTTCTTTTCCTTCTTCCTGCGAACACCATGAAGTTGGCACTCCTTCAAACCAGTAGCATTACCACATAAACCTTTATTACCTCGGAGCAAGTTATATGGAGCTTCTCGAAAAGCTTTGATGTGGGGTAGAGGACCCTCCAGTTTATTGTAGGATACATCAATTAATGAAAGAGCTAACATATTATCAAAAGAAGATGGTATGAAACCTGAGAGCTCATTGTGGGAGAAATTTAGCATTTCTAACCTTTGAAGTGCTCCAATCTGCTCTGGTATTTTACCTGATAACAGGTTCTCAGCCAAATCAAGATTTTCAAGGCCATGGAGTTGAGTTAGTTCCAAAGGAATGTTTTCTCCAAGTCTATTATTGCTCAAACTCAAGTTTAATAGCCTCCTGCAATGCCCTAACTCTCGAGGGATTGAGCCAGTTAATTTGTTAGCTGCCAAATTTAAAGTCTCTAAGTTTGCAAGGTGGCCAAGTTCTGGAGGAATGTTACCAGAGAGTAGATTATCATTCAACTTAAGGTAGAACAATGAAACCAATTTTCCAAACTTCTTTGGGATCTCTCCAACTAGATGGTTTGAAGAGAGATCAATTCTAGATAGTTGAGTAGCCTCTGCCAATGCAGGCGGTATCCCTCCCGAAATTCTGTTGTTGGACATTTTTAGACTTTTCAAATTATTACACTTTCCCCATCTTGGAGAGAGCTCGCCATAGAAATTGTTGCCACTCAAATCAATATAATACAAATTCGGGTATATTCCAAAATCTTCTGATATATTTCCTGAAAATTGGTTTCCCTCAAACCTTACTCTACGTAGGCTACTACAATTTTTAATGCTTTTCGGGATGAGGCCAATGAAATTATTGTTTTGGACCGTCAAGTTTTCAAGTGATCCACTCGCACAAAGGTCTTCAGGTAAATGACCAGTGAGCATGTTATCACTTAATCCCAAACTTCTCAAAAGTGTAAGATTTTTCAGTTGTCCAGCAATAGATCCGGTAAGTTGGTTACCATACAACTGCAAATGCACAAGAAATTTTAGATTCCCTAAAGATGCCGGAATCGAACCTGAGAGATTATTCATTGTGAGTGAGAGATTACTTAGAGACCTTAGCATCCCAACTTCTCCTGGGATTGGTCCAGAAAGATGATTTTCAGAAAGGTCTAGGATGGTTAAGTTGACCAAATTGCCTATAGATGCAGGAATTGAACCCGTGAGATTGTTCCTTCGGAGTTCGAGATCAACAAGGCACCTCAACTTC
>BPLS01028425.1:10170-28601 GCA_019656275.1 Rhododendron kiyosumense | reverse complement strand
CCAACTTCTTCAGGGATTGATTCAGAAAGATAATTGGTGTCAAGGTAAAGACTCATTACGTTATCCAAGTTCCCTATAGAAGTAGGGATTGAACCCGTGAGACTATTCCTTGAGAGGTCGAGAACAATGACGGACCTTAGCATCCCAACTTCCCGAGGGATATATCCAGAAAGGTGATTTTCAAAAAGGTAAAGAGTGTTGAGGTTAACCATGTTTCCCATAGAAGTAGGGATTGAACCAGTGAGGTTATTTGTTGAGAGTCCGAGATGAATCAGAGACCTTAGCATCCCAATTTCTCCAGGAATTGATCCGGAAAGATAATTTTCAAAAAGGTATAGGGTGGTTAAATTGACCAAGTTTCCTATAGATGCAGGAATTGAACCGGTGAGATTGTTTCGTTGGAGTTCGAGATCAATGATGGACCTTAACTTTCCAACTTCTTCAGGGATTGATTCAGAAAGATAATTGGTGTCAAGGTAAAGAATGGTTAAGTTGACCAAGTTCCCTATAGATGCAGGAATTGAACCTGAGAGATTGTTCGTAGCGAGTGAGAGAATAATCAGTGACCTTAGCATCCCAACTTCGTCAACAATTGACCCAGAAAGATGATTGTGGTGAAGGTAAAGACCGGCTAAGTTATCCAAGTTCCCTATAGAAGAAGGGATTGAACCCGTGAGACTATTTATTGAGAGATCGAGAACAATGAGGGACCTGAGCATCCCAATTTCTCCCGGAATTGATCCGGAAAGATGATTTGCCCAAAGGTATAAAGTCATTAAGTTGACCAAGTTGCCTATAGATGCAGGAATTGAACCTGAGAGATTGTTCCTAGCGAGTGAGAGATTAATCAGTGACCTTAGCATCCCAACTTCGTCAACGATTGACCCGGAAAGATGATTGTGGTGAAGGTAAAGACTGGTTAAGTTATCCAAGTTCCCTATCGAAGAAGGGATTGTACCCGTGAGAATATTCGTTGAGAGATCGAGAGCAATGAGGGACCTTAACATCCCAACTTCTTGAGGGATATATCCAAAAAGGTGATTATCAAAAAGGTGAAGAGTGTTGAGTTTGACCAAGTTCCCTATAGAAGCAGGGATTGAACCCGTGAGACTATTTGTTGAGAGATCGAGAGCAGTGAGGGACCTGAGCATCCCAATTTCTCCCGGGATTGATCCGGAAAGACAATTTGCCCAAAGGTATAAGGTCGTTAAGTTGACCAAGTTGCCTATAGATGCAGGAATGGAACCTGTGAGATTGTTTCTTGGGAGTCTGAGATGAACGAGAGACCTTAGCATCCCAATTTCTTGAGGGATACATCCGGAAAGATGATTTCCTCCAAGTTTAAGAGTGGTTAAGTTGACCAAGTTATTAATAGAAGTAGGGATTGTACCCGTGAGATTGTTTGAATACAAACTGAGCTCAACAAGAGAAATGAGGAATCTTAGTTCATGGGGGATGGAGCCGCCTATTTGATTTTGATGCAGCTCCAATGTCTTGAGATTCGATAATTGGCCCATTACTGGTGGAATTGAGCCGCAGAGACGGTTGGCAGACAAGCTAAGATTGGTAAGTCTTGAAAGGCAACCAATGCTGGAGGGAATGGTCCCATAAAGTGAGTTGTTTTCAAGATCAAGGCTAAGAAGATGAGGGAGGGATGAGAAATTTAGATTCGAAAGTGTACCTCTCAGACCATAACTCTTGAGGTTGATATGAGTGATTACTCTTCCAGCCATTTTGCAACCAACTCCAATCCAATCACAGTGGTTGCTTCCAACCACCCACGATGACAGGAGAGATTGGCTTCGGTTGTCAAGGCTATCTTTCCACGCCAAGAGGGTTGCCGCTTCCTGTCCTTCTCCAACTTCTTTCCTAGTTGCAGAAGAAGAAAAGGCAGTGGAATAAAAAGGAAAGACCAATGAAAGGATGATGAAGAAGAGAAGCAAGATTTGGAATGAAAAGAACTGGTTGGGATGTGTCTTTGCTGGAAAGGACGTCATTGTTGGATTTTCTTCTTTCTTATCTTAACAAAGAAAAGCTATGAAAGGCAGTTGTGGGATGGATAGCTTTAAGTGAAAGGAGAGGTATTTATAGATGCGAGTTGAGTTTGCTGAATGTGTGGAAGTCTTGGATTGCATACTCTGAACCAGTAAAGTTGTGTTTGGATAAAATTGCTTTTTCGTTTGGATAAAATTGCTTTTTCCATGTGTAAAGGGGATATTCTAAATCAAACAATTTGTGCCGAATACGAAGACTTGACTTGGGACATGACCGGTTGCCATTTTCCCGGCTTCTCCAGTGGTTATACTCAGACATTCGATATGCATTCACGGATACTTTAGCAAATCCATTGAAGGGTTATATTTTGTTTTCTCTAAAACCTTTTTGGCATTTCCCTAATTGCAAGCTAAAGAAGCACTACTTGTATTTTGTTTTCATCAGAAAATTGCATGTGGGCATATTCCATGTCAAAATTGCATGTGGGCATATTCCATGCAGGAATTTGTGGAGGCACATGAAAAGGTGAGTGAAATACACCTTGAATTTGCAAAGGCAAATCCCGAGCTTTTTTTTTTATAATTATTTTCCTTCCCCAAATATCTCCACAACCTTTAATTGAATCACAACCTTTACTGTGTTCATATATTGGTTTCCTCCCTGATACCTCCATATTGCACAAATTCTTCATTGCTCGGTCACCTTGTTTTCTAAGTTACTCTTGAAAGGGGAACAACATTAATCCCATAACGGCAATGAAGGAAAAAGGAATATCCAAAAGGTCAGATATATTCTATTCGAGAATGATATGGTTAAAACAGTACCATAACGTATTAATTTTTGCGCTTTCCTATAGTGTAACGACGATTGAGCTCATAACGCGGATAATTGTGTCAAGCCCATAAAACATAGCAGATCAAACCCAAGGTCAAGAAGTGGAAGTGCACATGTGCACACGTGATCCAACAGCTGGCCACTAGTTTGTTACACCTGTTAGTGCTAGTTTGTTACACCTGTGTATATATAGCTAGTAGTGTTCTTGTATTCTAAAGTTGTATTACATTCAAGAAATAAAAATGAGTTTATCTTTCTCTCTCTAGAAAAGTTGTTATGGTATCAGAGCACATCTGACGAAAGTCGCTGTTCTCGATCTCGCATCTTCCGCTTTAATTCAGTCCGGTTTCCTTCAGATTTCAAGGAGAGAATCCATGGCGTCAGGCTCGTCTTCTTCATCCACAAGTACTGAATCTTCATCTTCTTCGTATTTGCCTGCTCCTCTGTCATTCTTAATTGCTAATTTTCAATCCTTCATTACGCTTAAGCTGGAGACATCGAATTATTTTGCCTGGAAAACTCAGGTCGAAAATGCTTTGAGAGCTACCTGTTTGTCTGAGTATATTGATGGATCTGTTGTGATACCTACTTCTCATATTGTTGATACTTCTGGAAATACGGTTCCAAACCCTGAGTTCACTCGTTGGAATATAGTTGATCGTATGCTGTTGTCCTGCCTTATTGCTACCCTTACACCTCCAATTTTACCACACGTCGTTGGATCTGATCATACTTTTCAATTATGGCTTAAACTTGAAGAGAAGTTCAGTGTGCTCTCTCGATCTCATATTCATGACCTAAAACGCAAGTTATATAGTCTCCACAAAACTGGTACTATGGAGGCCTATCTTGATTCAATCAAAGAAATCGTTCAAAAATTAGCTGCTTCAGGGACACAAATTGACGATGAAGAACTGATTTTTCACACCATGAATGGTCTCAAGAAAGGATACAAGTCTCTTAAACAAATGGTTCGTAATACTACTGAACCTCTGACCTTTAGTGGTGTATCTTCCATGCTTATGGCTGAAGAGTTACATATCTCTCAAGATCAGGTTGATTCCTCTTCTACGATTCTGGTTGCTCCACATCAAAACCCTAACCCTACTCCTATTCTACAAGCTCCTATAACCCCAAATCCTAGTTCTTCTTCTTCTGGACCCATGCCTTTTCCAAACACAGCAGTTCAAACCCCTTCTGGTTCCACATCTTTCCAATTTCCCTTTCCTGTAGCATCATCTCAGGCTTTCTTACCCACCTTTCCTCAACCAAACTTCAATGGTCAAAGGTTTAATAGAAACAACAATAGATTCCGAGGAAATCAGTTTTCTAAGCCTTTCTTTCCTAACTATCAAGGCAATTCTACTCCTCAGCTGTTTTCTCCTGGTAGCTGTCAAATTTGTGGAAAATCTAATCATCAGGCCTCTACTTGCCATCACAGACAGAATCTGGGTTATAGACCTTTTGCAAGGCCATTTGGACAGTTTGGGAATCATTTTGGCAATCACTTTGGACAACAGTCAGGTATATTTCCATCTCAGAATCCTCCAGGATTTCAATCTCAGAATTCTCAGGCATTCTATGCAGGCTCTGGACCTATAAACTGGTATGGGGGACCATCTGCTGTTGGTCAATCTGAGTTTGCTCTCCACATGAGTTCTCCTTATAATGGTGGTTCATATCCCACAGCTCCATGTGCACCATCATATGTCTCTCAGTTTGGGGATAATTCTGCATCAAGTTATGGTTCTGCTCCGTTTGGAGGTACCTCATCTCAGCCATGGTATTTTGATTCCGGAGCCACCTCTCATGTTACTCATGATGCTTCACACATTTCTCTTCCTTCTGAGGACACCAGTAGTGCCAGTGTCACTGTTGGCAATGGGCAAACCATACCAGTCACTCACTCAGGTAAAGGCATTCTTCCAACTCCTTCTTTTCAGTTTGGTTTATCCAATGTTCTTCATGTTCCTCTGATTTCTCATAATCTTTTATCAGTTCATCAGTTTGCTCTGGATAATAACTGCAAAATCACCTTTGATTCTTGTGGCTATGTCATCCAGGACAAAGCTACTCATCAAATCCTTCACCAAGGCCCTTCTCACAAGGGGCTTTACCCCCTTCTTCCTTCTTCTAAATCTGTCCAAGCTCTGATCAGCATGCCCTCCTCAGCTTCTCTCTGGCATAGAAGGTTGGGACATCCACATGCTGGCTTACTTCATATGTTGTCTAAAACATATCAGCTTCCCATTGGCTCTACTACATCTTTGGATTGTTACTCATGTAATAAGGCTAAAAGTCATAAAATTCCTTTTCCTGTTTCCATCACTCACACTACAGCACCTTTTGAACTTCTTCATATGGATGTTTGGGGTCCATCCCCTGTACTTTCATTTTCTGGTTATAAGTACTATCTTCTTGTAGTTGATGACTTCACAAAGTATAGTTGGTTATTCCCTTTGCATGCTAAGTCTGAAGTTGCTTCTCATGTGCAAGCATTTCAAACTTTTGTTTCTAATCAGTTTTCTCTTCGTATTAAAGCTTTTAGAACTGATAAAGGTGGAGAATTTCTAAACAAACTCATGGCTCTCTTCTTTGCTTCTTTTGGTATTATACATGAAACTACCTGCCCTTACACCCCTGAACAAAATGGGGTGGTTGAACGTAAACATGGCTATCTTATTGAGACAGCTATTACTCTTCTCCAACAAGCCAATCTACCTATCACTTTCTGGTTAGAAGCCCTTACTACAGCCCTCTACCTCATAAATAGGCTACCTAATTCATCCATTCAATTTCAAGTACCTTATCATGTTCTTTACAAACAAGCTGCAATTATTCTATTCTCAAACCTTTTGGTTGTTGTTGTTTCCCATGGTTAAGACCTTATGCTGAAAACAAGCTCGTCCCTAGGTCTACTCCTTGCATTTTTCTTGGCTATTGTGCAGCTACAAAAGGATATAGATGTCTTGATCCTACTACTCAACGAGTATACATCTCTAGGCATGTTAAATTCTTAGAGCATGATTTTCCGTATTCAACACTTATTTCTTCTTCCTCTTCTTCTGTTCCTAATTCTTCTATTTCTTCTATTCCTGCTTTTAAGATTCCTTCTATTCCTGTTCCTCTATCTGTGTCTCAAATGTCAGAGCCCAATCTTACTACTTCATCTCCTTCTCCTGTTCTTTCTCCTTTAGTTCATCCGTCTTCTATTGTTCCCTCCTCTCTTCCTAGGGAACCTGTCTCTACTTCATCTTCTTCTCCTGTAGTTATTCCTAACCATCCTATGGTCACAAGGGCCAAAAATGGCATATCCGTTCCCAAACATCCATTCACTCTGCTAGTTAATTCTCCTCCTCTTACTGAACCTTCCTCTTTTAAAGAAGCAATGCAATTCCCTGAGTGGCAACATGCAATGTTAGAGGAATACACTGCTCTATTGCAACAAGGTACCTGGTCACTGGTTCCTCTACCACCTGCTACACCTGTTATAGGCTGTAAATGGATCTTTCGCATTAAAAGGCATTCTGATGGCAGCATAGCTCGCTATAAGGCTAGGTTGGTAGCTCAGGGATATCAACAAACTGAAGGCATTGATTACACTGAGACCTTTAGCCCTGTTGTTAAGCAACCAACCATCAGATTGGTTCTTTCTTTAGCTCTTCATTTTGGCTGGTCTATCAGACAATTGGATGTCTCAAATGCATTTCTCCATGGTACAATTCAAGAACATGTTTACCTTCGACAACCTCAAGGTTATATTAATCCTCAATTTCCCAATCATGTTTGCAAGCTCCATAAGGCTTTGTATGGTCTCAAACAGGCTCCAAGAGCTTGGTATGATCTGCTCTCCAAGAGTCTTCTTAAGCAAGGGTTTCACAATAGTTTGGCAGACTCCTCCTTGTTTATTTTATCAACAGGATCTGATTTAGTGTATGTTCTAGTGTATGTGGATGATCTCTTAATCACAGGAAACAATTCTACGCTTGTGAACAAGATTATCATGGGTTTAGGTGCAGATTTTGCTCTCAAGGATCTTGGTCCATTGAAGTACTTTTTGGGGATTGAAGTTGTTTCTGTTCCTGCTGGTTTGGTTTTATCTCAGGCTAAATATGCCTTAGATCTTCTCACCAAAGCTGGTATGCTTGATTGTCGACCTTGTGATTCTCCCTCTAGTCTCAAGCCCATCCAGAATGCTGTCGATTCTGTCTTTGATAATCCTGAATTCTATCGAACTATCGTAGGGTCATTGCAATATCTTACCTTAACACGACCAGAAATTTCCTTCTCTGTTAATGCTGTTTGTCAGCACATGCACAAGCCCCTAATGAGCCATTTTACTGCAGTTAAGCGTATCTTACGATACATTAAGGGTACTATAAATCACGGTATCCTATTTACCAAAGGCTCGCTGGCCCTTTCTGCTTTTACAGATGCCGATTGGGCAGGTAATTCTATTGACAGGAGGTCCACAGGGGGGTATTGTATCTACTTGGGGCCTAATCTCATCTCGTGGTCATCCAAGAAGCAAGCTACTGTTGCTCGTTCCTCTACGGAGGCAGAGTACAAGGCTTTAGCTAATACCACTGCTGAAGTTGTCTGGCTTCATCAACTTCTTAAAGATCTACATATTTCCCTTTCTTCTATTCCTATTATTTGGTGTGACAATGCCTCTGCTATAGCGTTGGCCTCCAATCCCGTATTTCATGCTCGTACCAAGCATGTCGAGGTGGATTTTCATTTTGTTCGTGAGAAAGTGCTCAATAAGCACCTGCAGATTCAGTTTGTTCCTTCTGCTCTTCAAACTGCTGATGTTCTTACTAAGCCACTTACCATCACTCGTTTTCACTTTCTGAAATCCAAACTGAGGCTGTCAAGTCTTCCTGCCTCAGTTTGCGGGGGTGTGTCAAGCCCATTAAACATAGCAGATCAAACCCAAGGTCAAGAAGTGGAAGTGCACATGTGCACACGTGATCCAACAGCTGGCCACTAGTTTGTTACACCTGTTAGTGCTAGTTTGTTACACCTGTGTATATATAGCTAGTAGTGTTCTTGTATTCTAAAGTTGTATTACATTCAAGAAATAAAAATGAGTTTATCTTTCTCTCTCTAGAAAAGTTGTTAAATTGAAGTATGCGTACAAAGAGCAGTGATGGCAATTCATGCTGTAGATAAGAGGAGGATTTGAAGAATACTTCAAATTAACACACACACACACACTATCAGAATACTAAGTTTAGCAAAGTAGGATGAAGAAAAGTACCAATAGGCAAACTATATCACAGCATGAATACGATAGCAGGATTTAATAGAAGATTAGCAATTTCTTAATCTGTTATTTGTTTTAATATTTCAAGTGTTGCTTATGAACTGAAGCGTTGCTGTAAGATCCCTGTGCCTTTTCACTGCACTACAACTAATATGAGTTTCCCCCATGGGAAATGTCGCAGAAATTGATAGAGTTTTCCGTTCCTCCCATGCAGGCCTGCTGATGCATTATGTGTAATAATAAGAATCATCATAACAAAATTAAGCAGCAGAGACGGAAACGTCCCAATCTTCTTCCCGACTGTAAAATTCAAGTGAACTCCACTTAAGAAGCAGAATAACGTACATTTAAACAAGACAATACTTGCGATGTGCCCGTTCGATGCACGAGTGAAAGAAAATGACACTGGTGTTCTTTTTGCCCCATTCATCGAACTGGCACTATGCTAGTTGATAAAAAAGATGGTTTAATTTTTTTCGCCGGTCTCGAGATTGATGCATGCTAGCATTGTTTCCATTCAATGTCTTGAAAGACAAATGTGTGGCCCCCTCATCTCTCTCTCTCTCTCTCTCTCTCTCTATATATATATATATATCATATAAAAGAAATCAAAAGTCTAGAATATTAGGATTGAGTATTTGGAGGCTTAAGAGGTGCAAACACATTTGCGGGCCCTCAAAAAGTCAAAGCCGGCCTTATACATATGTTCCTGATTTGTCTCTTTCATTATGGTCTGTTAGGGTCTCAATTACCCCAATCAGTTGTCTCTAACAGCATAGCACATACAATCATGCTCACCCGTGAGCCATGCATAGGAAGGAGTAATGTGTTTGGGTACCACATGACGGTACCTCAAAACCACCAAATTAATAATTTTTCAGGTGGTCTAGGTAGTCTAGTCCTGCATGAAAGGAAAAGAAATTGTTAGTGACAATCATTTTCAATCGAAGTTTTTCTTTTGAAAAGGCCAATCCATTCAAATATGAACACTTGACTTATGGTGTGCCCTCATTTTCCTCTTCTTTTGTCAGATAAGGATTAGACGCATGCACAAAGTGTTTTCCACTAACAAGGTGATTATTATTCCAAAAGTAGTGTGGCCATCAGCTTGGAGGAACTGCAAACTCCAACAACTTATGCAACATTTCCAATTTGATTCAAGGCTTGTGTTCAGATGTAACAACCATGATGCAAAATTGTTCACCCTAGTTGTACGGCAGGTGTAGAAAAAATGCATAGGAATCTTACTGTGATTCTCATGTTCCCACCCGAACTGTGCTTGTACGCAGTTGGGAAGGCCTTGGCATCGGCCCCCAGGGCCATGCTTAGCCAATAACCTTGCCTTTAAATAAGGTTGAAAATCCCAAGCGTAGGGCTAGATCGTTGAGAGCATAAAAAATCGGTAAGTCCAAGGTCGTACCACAGGGAATCTGTAGCTTGTTCGGATTGTAGGTTTTATGTAAGGATTGTGGCGTTTAGCCGGTCAACTATTGGTTTTGCTTTGAAAGTGGAAATAATAAGACGAAAAAACTAGAAATGAGTTTAATAAACTAAAAGAGGCAAGTCTAGGGATTATTCATCGTATGACTTAGGCCGATATCGATTCTCGATTATAACTCAAGTGAGAGTCACGACCTCGTGCTCACACTCAAAAGATTTAGCTTTTAAGACTACATTTATCAAAAGATGTGATTTATCAGAATCAAACCAACATGTTTTACTAATGAATCGAACACGTAGGAGGCCACGAGCTCTAGGCATACCGCGTGCCAAGACCGCTTGACTAAACAGCATGCCAAGAAGTTAACACTCCTAGTTTAGACCAAAAATAGCTAGGTTAATTCAATTCCGAAAATCATTGGGATAGATTAGCCCAAAACTTATCCAAAAGACTATTCAACCATGCATACTTAAAGAACAAAACATAATAGAAAAACGAGATGTGATATTTAACCGTAGGAAACAAAAATAAACTTGATTTTATAGAAGATCCAACAAGCAGCTACAACTTTAATAAATGAGAAAACATCAAAACACTTAAACTTATTTGAGTTATTGAAGAAAATGACTTGAAAAGCTTGAAAGACTACAAATGAAGAATCCTAGAGCAAAAACTAGAAAACTTAGGCCTAAAACTAATTAACTAATGCCCATCTTCTCCATAAAAGGCATACAAGCCTATTTATATGGCTTGTAAATCAACTTTACAAAAGGCCAAAAGGTACCTAAAATATCCCAAAAACACTCCATAAGTGGAAACTTTCCATAAATGGAAGGTTTAAAAAGTTACAAAAATTTGCAGATTTTTCCTAGGCAATACTGGTACTAGAAATTCCTCAGTACTGGTACCAGGCTATAACAGCCTGGATTTTCTGCTCTCTAGACAGTGGGTACCAGTACTGGATATTCCTTAGTACCGGTACGGCCGGCTTTGCTTGACAGATTTTTAAGCAACTTTGCGGGCTCGCTCCAGACACTCCTAAACTCAGATTTGGGTGTTTTTTGGACTGTTGGAAAGCTCGTCAAGTCTACTTTCTAACCCAAGTAGTTTGGATCCAATACAATTTATACATCAAAAGATATGATGGTTCTACCCTTAGCTGGTCAGAAAATGAATAGCTTTAATAAAATCGTTACATGTCCTTTAATTCCCCTGACCCTTGGGCGTCCCGAACAACCTCCAAACCATCTCTTCATGCACCACAATGGGGTGGCATATGGCCTTGAGTACTTGGTTGCACCTAAAGCATTCCTTGGCATTCAAACATACCTTATTTATACGAATTACCTGAAATACACAAAAACCTACCTTACATGCAATATCACTATAAAAGCTAAATAAACGCAAGATAAAACAACATAAAACAGGACTAGTCACACCAAATATCTATAATATTAGGTGCTCATCAGGCCCTGACATTGTTCCAACACCTAGTTCAGATGAGGCGCTATGGGCCTATGTCGATGGGTTGCCTTCGGTGTGGTAATCCCATATCGGAGGTTTGGGATGTGTGTGTGTGTGTGTTTTGTAAGGTCTACTCACACTTCATTTAATTGGCAAATTGCCTAGCTATTTGGATGAGTGAAATTACTCTTATGTCCCTTATTTAAAAGAAAAAAATCTTACTGCAATTCTCCAATTACATATATAGCAACACTTGAAATCTTAAACCTAATTGTAGATTATGACTTTTTTTTCGATCGGTATAAAATTTTATTAATCTCTGCAAAAATACATAGATTAAAATTAAAGGACAAGGTCAGAAAGAAACTTAAAATTACTTAATCTCCACTCTACCCAAGACCCAAACGATGGTCCGAGACCAACCAAAGCCTAAACACACAAAAACTAAACCCCACCCCTCAAAACACCACACTGCGGGAAACCACAAACGATCGGGATTGGAAATGCCACTACCGTCGCACAGACCACAATGAATCCACTGTATGTCCCAATCCCAAAAATGACCCGAGCCGGCTGCAAACACCTCGCATCCCAACCATTACCACAGCTGAATGAGACACCACCACCGCCAGGACCAACACTGCTCCAAAGCCCCACCACCACTATGAACCAAACTGCTACTCCGCCACTATCTGAGAACCACCACTGACTCCTTCCTCACTACTAGGGCATTTACCCCCAAGAACCAAGCTAACCTACTATGGCAATCCCCTTGCTGCCCCCAAACCTACCCCTGAAGATGCTAACTGCTACCAACCACTGCCTAATTAAACCACCACTAAGGGAGACGAAGAAAACTGAGGGAGATCGGAAACTGGCCGGAAAGAATGGCGGAACACAAGGAGAAAGGGGAAGACGAAAAAACAAAAAGGAGGGCCGGGGGAGTAGAGAGGGAGGAGCGCCTCCCCCACTTCAAACCCTAGGCTGCTGGGGAGAGAGAGAAAGTCAGGATTGGGGTACAGAGAGATTTTCTTTGGCCTATTGCAGATTATGACATTACCAATCTTCTATTAAATCCTTCCATCCTATTAAAACTGTGATATCTTTTAGTACTGGTGGAGCTCTGTTTTTGTTTGCCTTAGGTAACCAACTTAACAAAGTAAGGTGAGCCCGGTGTCGTACTTTGTGTCATATATCGCACAAGTTAACCTACCCGACATTTTATTTGAATGGCAAAAGAAGTTTTCATTAGTTATAATGATGCCAATATGAAAACAGTACAACAGGAAAAGCAAATGCATCGAGAGAGCTTTGAAGAATATCATACCCTCCTAGTGCTACAATTCTCGCATCACTTAACCTACCTGATATACATCCTTTCTATTGTAATTTTGAAAGATGCAATGGCAAACACAAGATGTACGGCTGTGCTCTGGCCCCTACACAAAGTTGAATACTCTTTACTAGTTGTATTAATTCTCGGGTTAGTTTGGAAAAGTTTCACGGGGCTAGCCCCTGAAATTCCCTTGGGCACATTAAAAAAGCACAAAACTATTGGCATGTCACCCATTTTTGGTCGTGCAAATAAAATAAAACAGGCAATCTCGCTCTTAGCTCCTTGAATCAGCAAGAGTTACGGTATGCTTTTAGAATTTGTACTTTGTTATCTTTTCATACATAGATACAGGTCTTAATGTATAGGGTCTAAAATGGTGTTATCAACACTGGAATACATGTGTTTGTACCCTCCACTAACTATAAATTTTGTTTCCGCCCCAGAAATGTATACAAGTTTCTGTTAGTGCATCCTTTTAATTGCAATCCAACCCACAAACTTCCAACGCATTGTCACCTTTGGGTAAAAACAGGTCAATCTGGACCCACAAAAGGGATAAAATTGATGCCCAGAGAATCGTCCATACCACGATGATCATAGGAACTCTGGCTTGTTTCCCCATCAAACCTTTGAGGAAAGGATAGAGATGTAAAATCACCCAGAGAGCAAAAAAGAACTTTGCAACAACAATCCCCATGGATCGTGTCATGCCCTCGATTTTCAACATAAATAAAGATAGCATTTCATGAATAAAACTCCTCACATTATCTTACATAATACCCCAAAAGAGCTTACCATATCCTAATCATTAAATTACAGATCCAACTCCAAGAGTTTGAATATATTACATCATAAAAATAAATCTAGTTAAGGTCCTATTACATTCCCAAAACATTCTTTTTATCAAAAGTCCATGAGTCTTTTTTTTACCACTTCTTTCGAAAATATGCACTTGAATGCATGCACTTCGCTCCATGCTACTACTCCGGGTTCACACCTGAAAATGATAGATTGAGCTACACTAGCCCATTAGAAAAATATATACAACCATTATATGCAAATGGGATGACTAGTAGAATGAATAACAAAAGCAAGAATGAATAACAGAAGTAAGGTGCGGTATCTCAATGGAGAAACAAAACACGACTAGTAGTTTTCCCAACGTCGACAACATAAATGAAGTACCATGACTACACACCAAGACTCTAGGCTAACCACAACACCCTATTCCGAATGCTCTATCCGCTCCTCGACTTCACTTTAGTCATAACGTCGAAAGTTTAAAGAAAAGAACCTGTTGATACATGACTCTATGGTGTTGTTTCAACAACCAATCATTTCTCTCATATATTCATCAAACAAACCCTTACGTTTACTCATATACATCACTGTTGCAATCCCACATCACACGTCATAAGCAAGTGCTCTTTTTGGGCTGTTTATGGAGTCCCGCTGCTCCTTTCAAATACCTTCCTCACTAAAGGAACTAAATCACATCACATAGTATAGATCACCATACCACAATTCCTCCAATACACCTCACAATTCAACCATTCATCTCAATCACATATAATGAATTCACAACTAAGACTTATTCACAAGAAGTAGTACGGATAATTTCATCTCAATCAGTCGCTATCATTACGTTATTAGTTTCTCATCACCATAAAAGCACTCACGTATCAATGAATATTCTCTCACAACAATTCATAAATTTCCACATTTTAACTTGTAAAACCGTACAAGTTACTCAAGAGATGTACCACGTGTAAAACGTAAGGAAATGTCTCATGTATCCATGCCTACCGTTGTTTAATTCAAAGGAGTGTTCTACGTGTTCATTTTTCACATCGCGTATCAACACGTACGACTCTCGCCCACCTACATTCCTTATATTCTCTTAATCCTCGTTTCGGTGTCAAAAGACTCATACAGAACCCAACAACCATTGCAAAACCTTAAGTATACCACTAGCCTTGTCAAACCATTCAATTGAGTACTCAGGAGAACCAAAGAACATTCGTGTCTCACCCAAACGATTCTAAGGAAAAGGGAATACTCAACGTATACGAATATATCTATCTTATTTTGGCTATCAAACTTTATTGGTGAAGAATTAGGAGATAAGACCACCACCATTGGAAAGTAGACTTCCAGTACATGAATTTCGATATAAAATTTGCTCAAAACAGAGTTCGGATGAAAAGTTATACTCGTTCGAAGTTTTACAAAAAAAAAAAGTTGATTTCCATTTCCTACCGGTAGGAGACCAGAATTTCACAAAATGGCACTACTGGACAGCGTTTCTACCGGTAGAGCCAAAACTTCTACCTGTAGGACTTGGGTTTTCAATGCACGACTTTCAGATTTCACCAGAACAATTTCAACAACCAAACCAACGATCTAAGGCACGATTCAAATACCAAATCAACACATAAATACATAAAAGAAGTGAGAAATTGCTACCTCAAAGTCGAAGAACAAAACCCAAGCTCAATCAAGCAAGCCCTAACTCTGAAAACCCTGAATCAACCGAATACTCCTCTCCGAGCTTAACCCAAAGGACTATGAGCCCAAAATCATGTGTAGAAGGTGAAATAGAGGTTAGGTTTCATGGGTTTTGAGTTCTTGGGTGAGATTTTGTGGGAGTGTAAGAGTGAGAGAGAGAGCCGGTGGAGAGAAGAGAGAGGCATGAGTTGATAGGATGAGAGAAAGTGATTCTCTACACCACACACACACCTATATATAGCCATACACTTGTAATTCACACTTGCACCCCTCCACTAACAATCTTACCACAATAACCCCAAATCACAAAACCACATTATTGTTATTATTCACATAATTTGCAACTCAAGCATTTATCAAGCATCAAAATTATTAAAATTTAATACTGGTCTCTACATATTGTAACCATTGTTGACGGCGTCAACAACCCCGACTATAACCCTAATAACGCTGATGATCAAAAGAGTCGTCAGAGAGATCAACAAGGACGTCCACTTGAAGAGGTGGAGCTCTAAAGACTCCTCGTCGCCTGCATCTTTGGAGGCGATGGTGATGTTTGCGTTGATACTTGTCGAGGTCTTAAGAAGGTCTTGGAAGAGAGCAGAAATGGGAGGAGACGCCACTGATCAACCAGAACTGCTCGTTCCTCCACCAATCGTCGAAGGTCACCCGTCACCATTGCATCTCTAGGATACTTGTTGCAGCGATTGATCTGAAGAGGGCCATGAACACAATGCTTGCATAGTTGTTGATCTGCAAATATATATAAATGCCAAGAGAGGATATTGTTAGCTGCTTTTTAGAACCGATTAACAAACCAAATTCAACGTGCTAGGACTATTGTTGGTTTGAGCCAACAACTATGGTAAGGTATGATCGAGATACCTCAGGGACGATGAACTTCCCAGTGAAGAGACAGACAGCCAATAAGGTACAATAAGTGATAAAGGGAATGGAAGTAAATGGATACACAACTGTGTTGATACGCGAATCGCTCCAGTGGTTTTAAACCACACCTATGACCATACCAAAGTGGATAGTGGCTACTCAGGAAAATCTCAATGGATCCCGTGGCCTGCTGAAGAATCTGGTGCAAACGATTTGAAAGGTTAATGTGGGCCAATCCCTTAAATCCAAGCCTTCTAGAATTGCAGTACACAAACCGCCAGCTGTGGCAATGCATCTTCAATCCAGTTAAAATAACCGATCCATAAATCCACCCAACCTGGTTAGTAGCAGTAAATAGAAATTAGGAAATGAAGCTCATTAAATTCCACTTCCAAAAAAAAATAGGCATTAATCGCTCTTGAAAGAAACGTGCAGGCCCTAAGTTGATTGTTGTTTTCAAAATATACAGACTCTTTTTTAGTCGCGTATAATATGCACTCTTTAAAACCCATTAAATCATGTTAGTTACGATTAAAATTTTTAACATTAATCTTAGATTCATTATTTTGATACAAACAGTTACAACATCTGCACTTAAATTCGTGATATCCACTTTGAAATCACAACATTTATATGCATGAGAGTTTGTTGTTGTTGCATACCTCTTTTCCCCACTTTGTTCTATCCTCGTAACCACAGCTAATAACGTGAAGTGCTTCTTTCAAGAACGACACAGAAATTGCTCAAGACCGATGCAGAAATTGCTCTAGGTGGAACCCCACCTTCCTCGTGCAGCGTTGAGGCAACGAGGTAAGTAATTTTTTGGGAGTAAAGTAAAGGGCCATCAAAATTCTAGCCGTTTCTTGAACCTCTGTATCCTAATTTTCATCAAAATTCTAGCCGTTTCTTGCACCTCTGTATCCTAATTTTCATCAAAATTCTAGCCGTTGCTGCTACTTGGAATGCTATAAGGTCTCGAGCCGAGCACCTAAGGAGATTGGTTCGTAAATCAAACCAAGTGACAGAGATATCACCAGGGCATTCATCCCTCCAGCTTTTTTGTGGTGATAAAATCCAGGCTTCTTCTCACGAGAAACATAAATGAGATGAAGCAACTGGTTTCCTTCAACATCATGGACACCATCGAGGAACACCTGTTGAAGAGACAAATAGTAATCAAGTTTAAATGAAAACAACTTGCAGTGCAATTAGTCGGCCTATTGAATAAGATACTGACCTTGTTCTAAAATATTTTTGGAAATATCCAAGATAAAGTAATAAAAGCCGGTTTTTTTTTATATAAAAAGTAAAATTCTCCTTAGTAAAAGCAATTGAGGACGGAGGGAGTAAATTAAAACTGTCGCGTCAAGCCAGGAAGACAAAAGAACCAGACCTGAATCATTCTGGGATGGTCCCTGAGATTGTTTCCGGGCCATGGGGTCCCATCTTGCATTGTCCAACCCTCCTCAGGAACCTTGTGTGCCATGCCCACCAACCCATTTATTCGAACTTTGAACTCCTCACATTCCTTCTGTAGCGACAAAGTCAAAAACCAAGAAACAGAACAAATCATCACTCTCAAAAACCTCCCTCAAAACTCAAACCGAACAAGGCCTACATTTCTCAGGATGAAAGGAATTAGTTCGTCATGTCTTTTGTAATTGCCAAATAATGAATTGCCACTATGGTATAATGGTCAACTTAGACCTGAGATTGGATAATAAATTCGTGGGGAATTTTCAAAATTAAACCTGACCCTTTACTCAAATGTCTCATAAACACTTGAACTGTAATAAACTTTAATTAGATGCCTAAACTTTTACAGCTCTAGGAATTTGTTGAGATGGATTAGTTTTCCGTTAATGACTTTTTGTTTTGTTTTTTTGAAATTTCGCAAAATCTATGTTGAGTCATGATTTTCTCTTTTTTCCCCTCCATTGTATGCCATGCCAGTGGCTCAGTCCCGAGATGACAGAAAAACTCATCTATCTCATCAAATTCCGTGAGTTGTTTGAGAGATTGAGACGGTGGATGTCTAATTTAACAGTAACACTGTAAAAGTTTACGTGAAGTTTATTAGAGTTTAAGTGTTTAACGGAGTAATTAAATCAAACCAATTCACCTCTTGGTCATAGTCTGGGAATGGGATTCCTGGATTTTGGGCAGAGGACTCCATCTCAACCTAGGTAGAATGACCGCGGCAAGTACTGCGGTGAGAAACGAGCACGGCCTCCATTCTGCCTTTTCTTCCACGCTTCCATCGGTCGGGGTGGAACTGTAAAATCAACACCCAAAATACTCTCAATCCTATATGGAATTGTACCATGCCCATAGTGCTAAGTCTTTTTTTTTATCCAATAGTCAAAAAAATAACTCACAAAACATTAAGGAATCAGTAAACGGCTTCAGGCGGAGTGGACTTGCTTCCCGTGACTCGTAAATCGAGGCTAGGAATTGTGAGAGGTTGCTGATCGGACGAGATCGTAGCATTGTTCAAGAGCGGAAGTCCAATGGAAACTCAAGAAGTGAAATTGAACTATGTCTCAGTAAAAAATGGGGAGGTTGAGGAAAATGCACAAGAGCAGAAGTCCAAAGGAAACTCAAGAAGTGAAGCAGTTGGTATCAAGGAGTTCTCCTAAGGTAATCAGTTGGAACTCATTTTGCAGAGACGGCCTCCGATTTGACAGCGTCCTAGC
>BPLS01028424.1:98168-109751 GCA_019656275.1 Rhododendron kiyosumense | reverse complement strand
ATATATATATATATATATTGTATTGAATTTTAGGATGGATAGATAAGTTCCGAAGTCCCAATCCCAAAAATTTTGGTAAAATCATTTATCACAATCCGAAATTCTCGCCACCAAAAGCATTTAACCCACCCCATTTCCGTTTCCATTTCCCACAACCCCCATCCCCCATTTCTGTTTCCATACAAACACAGACACACAACCCCACCCCCGTCAATTTCCATTTCCATTAATTTGATGCTCGCCAACTGGACCACAATGGGATTTCGAAGCAAGCGACGAAATGGTCTTTGGGACATTATCTAGTAATGAATTTTCCAGTTCCATTTTTGAAATGATCTTTGGGCAAGCAGTGGCGAGATCCGGAATGGGATTTCGAGAGGGTTTGGCGACTGGGTTTTGAAGGGGCGTCGGGAGTCGAAACAGCCACTAGGTACCAGATCTGAGGATTTTGAGGTTTGTCGAGAGTCGCCGGTGGACAAAAAACGTTCGCTGGTGGTCGGTGAGGGTTGGGCTTCAGTCGTCGGTGTTCGGCGATGCAGAAGATGGATGAGATGGTGACGACGTGTATTCATGTTTAAATAATCATCCTATTTATCCAATAATCATTCTTTTTATCATGTTCACGTTGTAATCGTCATGGTAATTTAAATATGTAAGGTCATGGGAATTTAACCATTTGATAAATTATTTGAACCGTTTACCATGAAATATTTATTCTAATCATGGGATATTTATCGTATTCACGTTGTAATCGTCGTGGTAATTTAACCATGTAAAGTCATGATAATTTAACCATGTAATGGTTTAAGTATGTCATGTTATTTCTTTTTATGGTAATTTAGCTATGTTCCGTGGAATAAGATCAATGAAAAATATGACTTTTTGTTGTCTGGTTGGCCAACTCGAAGAATGAAGAAAAAATGTAAAGATGTGGTCAACTTATCATGTTATATTCTTAAAAATATTGATTTCTCAAATACGTTCCATGATTTAAAAAAAAAAATCAATCATATTGAATTTTACCAAATTCCACTGAATTAGGAAAATAATCCTATCCAATTCCACTAAATTGGGAAAATAATTCAATCAAATCCCATCAAATTAGAAAAGCAATATAACATAATATATGTATATCATAGGGAAAATGGTAAGAAAGGTAATTCACACATTAAGAGGATGAAAACATAAGCATGAAAAAATGGCGGGATGAATTCTTACATGGCATGGATAAAGAAGATGGATATTTAAATATTCCTTTAATTAATTTGTTAATTAAATTGGGCCGAGATTATGTAATTGTTGGTTGTTAAGTTTATTGGGCCATGGATTTACTAGTAATGTTTGGGCCCAGTAACCAAACGTAGCCCATGAAGGATGGAGCCCATGAAGAAGATGCCGATCTAGATCAGGGAGCAAGGCCATGTTTGTAGGGAATTGGTTATTTTCTGGAGGCACTTGTTGGTCAATTGGCCACATATATGTCAAGCTCGCAGAAAAGGCACTTGTCGGTCAACTACGTAAACTTTAAATTTTGATCTTCTCGCATAAACACCTATCATATTCCAATTTTGATAATTAGAAGTTCGTTTTATGGGTGCCAACCAAATGTCTAAGAACATAGTAATATCAAATTAGAGTGGATCACACCTTAACCCCATCGGGTTGGCTTGATCGTCAAGACATATAAACTTAGATGTTTGCTCTCTAGGAAGGGCTGAGGTTCGAAGTCTCCCAGAGTCTATCAATTCTTATGGGACTAGTCCATATAAAGCTTTACTTCGGCTTTAATTTGGTCTCCCGCTAGTTCAAGACGATGGTATTCGTTTTCCCAAATCTGTCGAGGTGTGCGTGATCTCGTCCAGACACCTAAAGATCACACGTGGAGATCATCCGAGGGGATCCCAATTCATACGCGTGTACATAATGGCTAAAAGTCGATGAAGACCAACTACTATATGCCTGGGCTGAAATCAATGAAATTATCCAAATATGAACACTGCAAAAAGTAAAGGTCTTGAGATTTGGTAGGGATGTTCACGCAATGAAATGGTTGAGTAAATTCCAACGAAAAGTCTACGCCCCTACTGCTCCATTTCACGTCTCCTCCCATCGCACTTAATCTCGCCATTTAAAAGTGTTTTGGATAATTTAGATTTTAAAAAATTCTTCCCTATATGTAGGGAAGAGTTTTTTTTAAAATTCGAACAATTGATTGTGGAGACGGACAGTGAAATTGGGGGAGCAGTGAAAATGAGAGGTAGGCGTAGCACCGCTGATATTCCAAATAGACTACCTTTTTTCGTTCCAGTTGGATCTTGCACCCTGTTTGAATCTGACTTTCATTATGCCTTTTTAATTGACTTTTTTAACATTTAAGTTTGGCTTTAAAGTCGAAAAGCTAAACTAAAAGTCGGTAAAAGTTCAATATGAATAGAGAAGAGATGGAGTCGTATAAAATAGGGAAAATCTTAGATTAATCCTTGAGCAGTGATTTTCACACTTCTTTTTTGATAAATGTATTTTATTCTTTGTTTTTTAGTAAAATTTTTATGTGTAATTTTTTCATGTGGAGTGCATTTATAAAAAACGGGAGTCTGAAAATCATTTTCCTAATCCTTCCGTATTTCTAGAAAATAATAAAAGATATATAACCAATAATTATTAAGGAGCCAACAACATATTGTCACAATGATGGGCCTTCTTAGTAAATAGATCATTTCTCATAATATATACTCCCCTCCATTCCCAAATAATAGTCCAGTATTTTATTTAGAGCATTTTCAATCAAACATCTTCTATTTTTTCATTTTAGAGGATTTTACTATCTATATAAACTTCAATCACAACCCTTTATATCTTTATATTCACACTCTATTTCAAATACTTCCTCACTCTTCCTCCCATGCATCATTACTCCCACTCACTCCAAATTTAATACTTTTTGCATTTTATATTCAAAAAAATAGTTTTGGAGGATTCTCAAAACTTTTTTCATACTCTATATATGGAGGATGAAACTCAATCCTCCAAAATGGAGTAAAATATGGAGGGTGGGTAGGAGTGATGTTTTCCTCCAAAATTGAGGGATGGAAGAAAATTTGGAGTTGTGGAGGGTGGGTAGGAGATGCTCTTAGAACTGTTCTCTAATAAATGTTCATTTTAAAAAGTTAGTGGGTAAAAATGCGTACAATTATTTGTTTGTCCTTTTAATAAGTTAATGGATAAAAGTGAAGGATAATTGGAAAATGTAGATAAAAATTGGTGTAAAATATGCAATGATGATATCTTCTTAGAGAAAAGCTTCTTTATGGAGCTTTTCATAAAGAAAGTATACAAAGCTCAATCTTGACCGTCTAAAAGTGTATTAGATGGTCCGAATTGAAGATAATTTATTATCGTTAATAAATTATCTATTTGCGGTAATAATTCGGACAGTGCAAAATACTTTTGGATAATTAAGATTGAGCGCCTCCGTAGAGAGCCGTTATCTCTTATATTCTTAATAAATTGAAATTACAAAGTTGACACTTAAAAGAAACGATAGAGTAAAGAACTCAACAAGCTCAGGCTTGTAAGGTAAATACGATCGCCGTGGATCGATCCCACTCCCTTAAAGCTCTATTCCCGCATGTTTATGGGTAGTTTTGAATTAAAAAGTAAAGTTGACTCTCTTTTTTTTATTAAAAAAAAATCGCTTTTGTTAGTTTTGCGTAAGATTTTTGTGACTTATTGATTCGTCATGACGAGAGAAATTGAAAAAATAAAAAAAAAATATCAAAACTTATAATTTTTTAAATAACAACAAAAATAAAGAAAAATTGACTTTTTTAATCCAAAACTGACTCCAATGCAACCCGAGAGCTGACAACGACGACATGTCGCCCTTTTTCTGCTGGATGTTAATGTTATGGTTGTTCCCACAATGAAATGGTTAGGTAAATTGCAATCAGACCAACTTTTTTTTGTTTCTTTTTCTCTCCTCCCTAGTTGGATCTCGCACCTTGTTTGTATAACGTCTTGCCGTTTTGCTATGCGAGCTCTCAAAAAAAATATTTTAAATTTAATAAACGGTTCAAATTATTTATGTGAAATTCAAAATGAGGACCACACCATGATCTGTGCACCTATGCTGTGCAATTAGATTTTCTCATATTTTAGTTCCAAGATCAATTTTTAACTCTTATTCATTGAAATATTGAATATTAGAGATGTTATTGAGGCATTCTCGTACGCCTTTTACATGTACAAATAAATCAACCTACCAACTTTGTTAACCTATTTCCCAAACTTTCAGAGCTTCATATACAAAGCATACACAAGAAATATTCCAAAAAATTGAATGAAATTATTCCCAAAAAAAAAAAAGCCAGAGAGGAAAAAAAATTCGTGCTTAAAATGGGTGTACGTTTCTGCTTAACCCGCCATTAACGTTGGTGAAGAACCCAACGAGCTCAGGCCTGTACGGTAAATACGACCGCCGTCGATCCCCCTCCCTCAACGCCCTGTTCCTCACGTAATGCAACTCGTGAGCCGATAACGGCGGCGTTTCTTTCTTCTTCTTCTTCCCGTTTGATTTCACTTTCCCTTTCCCGCCATCGCTGTTCTGCAACTCCTCTCTCTTCGAACTCGTCGTCGTTCTGCTCTCGTTGTTGTTCGAGGAAACGGACGCCGCCTTAACCTCGCCCTCTCTTTTCTCCTCCGTCTTCGAAGGCGACGTCGCTTTGCTCTCGTTGTTGTTGTTTAGGAAAACAAACGCGTCTCTGCCGTCGCTGTTGCACCTATTCGCCAATTCACGAAACCTCCAGATCTTCGAGAATCCGGTCGAGTTGCTCTTCTTGCAGATCTCCGGCGATGCTTCGACGGCTTTTCCGGACCACGCGCAGTACATTTCGGCTGCATTTTCTCCCTCTAATCCGTCGATTTTCTCTTCTGCCGCTGTCGGAGAAGGAGAATCCTCTGCTTCGATGAATACCTTCTTCACCGGAGATCGACGGGGCAAATCTTCCCTCCCCGGCGCCGAATCGCGATCGAGCAAAAGGCTCTGGTCGAACAACGGGAAAACCGGCTTGATCTGACCGTCGTGAAACGCGTCTTCGGCCGAAACCGTAGACTCCTCCACGCCCACACACGCAAAAGTGAATTCTTCTTCTTCTTCTTCGTCGTCATCGTCTTCTTCTTCTTCAATAAACCTCGATTGGTTTTCGAAGTCGAGGAGTTTCATTTTGCAGTTAAACTGTTCGGAAAATTCAGGAGTCAAGCTCGGAGATGAGGTTAGTTTCGATTCCTCTAAGCTCGCCTGCATTTTCTCTCTCTCTTGAACCGTTCTTCTCTCTCTCTCTCTCTTAAATGCAAAAGGGTTTTGGTTCGTGAAAGAGTGGTATGAATTTGGGAGGGGGTACGTGGGGGTTTAAATATGGGTGGTGGGTAAACGCGGATGAGAGGAGAAAAGTAGGAAAATTTGGTGGTGGACTACTTTGAATGGGAATGCGTAGTGGTGGTTTAATTGGTTTATCCAAAAAAAAATTTGTGTGGGCAAATTTTAATATTCGTTGGTCTAATGCATGACGGACACATAAAAGGAAAAGTCTAGAAACAGTATTAATGCGATTCGGGGGTGCTGCAGTGCACCCTTATGTAATGCATGTGTTGCGGTACACAATTGTCGATCTGATCAATTAATTGTTCAAACTAAAAAGTTATTTTATTTGTCTAAAATGTCATCTAATTTAACTTTTTTAGCATCAGTTCATTTTTTTTTTCCTTTTTGATTTGTCTCGTCGAGACAAATAATTAATCTCAAAAATCATGAGAATAAGCTAAAACAAAATTATGAAAAATAAAAAATATTAAAATAAATTTCAAACTTATAAATTTACATTAACGGGGCTAAATGAATAATAATTTATAAACAAAAGAGAAACCCACCCTGAATTACCCAACAAAGAGAAAAATGACCAATGGAACGGGTTGACTACACGTTTGCGCGTTGTTAGTGGAGTAGTATTTGTTATACTACTTTTATTCACTTCTTAAGAACTTTTTGACCGTTAATTTTGAATTAATTGAGCATCTCCAACCCTTGATATCAAATTGGAAATGTCAAATTTTTTTTGAAGGCTGACGTGGCAATTTGGCATCTCCAATTTGACATCAAAGCCTTCATTTCCAACCCTTGATGTCAAATTCTAGTTATTTGACATCAAATTATTCCTCTCCAACCCTTATGTCAAAATACAAATGGTTATTTTTTGAAATTTGGCATGAAGGAGGGAGGTTGTCAAAGTTGGCATGCTTCCTCTCCCCTTCATCCATGTCAGAAGCCACATAGGATTTGGCCTAACAAAAGGCATCTGGGTTGGATTGTCAATTAGTGTCAAATATTACCGTTATAAGCTCCACGTCAGATTTGACATCTCCCGTTGGAGATGCTCTTGGAGTTATTTATAAATCCACGCGGTGCACGTGTGTAATTTTTTTATATGCCCCATCTAGAAAAGGTGTGATTTCTATGTTTTCTTGATTTCTACTCCTATATTTTAAGTGACCTGAGATGGAAAAAAATTATTTAATTTAAAACATCTAGAACTGTAGATATGTATGTCCTCTGTTTCCTCTTACGAATATTATTTCTAGTAGTAAAACAAGTTTTGATGCGGTATGAGAGATTGATTTGGGGAGAGGCATCGTGTTGGATTCTTCTCGTTCGATTAGGTTTTATTTGGTTCAAAACTTACCTTTTTGCTTAGGTTCCTTTCTGTTAATATTTTTATTTTTTAAGTACTTATATTTTACTTTATGAGACGAGTCATTGTTTCATAATACATCACCTATAATTCACAAAATTAAGTATTTATTTGAGTTAGTCAATTGTCGAGACTTGTAGAGTTTTTCTACCACCTTCAAGCACAACTTGATACCGTAAAATATAATTTTTTGTTTTGTTAATGATGTTTGTCAATGATTTGAACATGCGATCTTTCTAGAAGATATACATGCACTATTTTAGGGGGAATGAAGTTGCGTACATCTGATCATCGAAGAGTTCTAAAAACAGGCACTCCTATATTTTTAATTTTTTTTTATAATGGAGGACCTTCCAGATCGAGAATAAGAAATCTTAATTGCAAGGAAGATTTTGTAGGGAATCGCGAGAGGAAAAACTTGTTTTGGTCCATTTCGGGTCCCACAAAATTCGCCCTAACGAATTCAAAAGTAATACTTACCAATGTCCATTAGAATTGATTTTTTACAGGACCTCATAAAATAATATTAAAAAATTTATGGATATTTTTCTAAAATTTTGTGGGACCCGAAATGAGTTTTTCCTTATGTGATTCCCTACAAATCTCTCCTACATATAGCAAAGCCGTAAAATTTGGATGGTTTGTTTGCAATCGTGTTAGGAGTATCTCATAACAATAAACAAGTGCTTACTTCATTTTTCTGTTGTTTCCATTTGTAAACTTTTTAATTAACTTAAGAGTACTACAGTATTAAAAGAGCTTTCAACCAAATCAAATTAAACCAAATCGAGCCTTGGTCCCATCAATTAGAATTGATTTAAAGAGAATAATGTACCCCACTCTGTTACTGATCATGTGTTTTGCTGACATCAGCATTTAGCCATAGAGATACTGGAGCCCGTTCCAAAACATCTTCTTAAAAAATAAGTACTTATTTCATATTTTCAAACTAAAAAATAATGTAAATGAAAAATAATTTTTTGATTTTTTTTGCACTGTATTAAAGATCTCAATGTGATCTTTCAAACAAGATCCATATTGCATATTTTTAGTGTAATACCCGCCCCGAATATTTCGTATTTTAAACTCATATTTAATTTGAATGGGATTAGATGTTTATGAGGTTGAACTGTATGTAGTAGAACCTCGAGGGCCTTGTATGTAATTTGTGAGTTGGAGTATAAGCTGTACATGGTTTCGCTTGCATACGGCCTTGTATGTAATTTGTGAGTTGGAGTATAAGCTGTACATGGTTTCGCTTGCATACGATAATTTTCCTTTGGACCAAATAAATATCGAGGGAGATATTTTCTCCCTCACTCTTATCAATTTACGGAGAGAGAAAGAGAGAGAGACGACAGGAAGAGGAAAAGAAGAGGAGAGAAGAGGATTTGCTTGGGGGTGATCATTCTTTCCTAGAATTGAAGTCCTAACATGGTAATTCATGCTTTCTTATATTTGATTTCATGTTTATTTTGTTGAATTCATATGTTTGGAGGTCGAATTCGTGCTTAGAATAGATGAATTTGGATTAATTTGGATGTGGGTTAGAGTTCTTGGAGAAATTAAGAACCTAGTCTTAAATCTCTTGAATTTGGTGTTTAGAACTTGATTTGATTCGTGGGTTTTGATGTTTTTGAGTAGCTCTTTGTTATAAATGAGTTTGAGCATGATTTTGTGAAGTTTTGGTGAGTTTTAGATAAGATTTGAGTTGAGAAAAAATTGGGAATCGAAGGATGAACAAGCTGGATTTTCGCTGAAAAACCCAGTTGGTACCTGTACCACTTTTTGGTGGTACCTGTACCGGCAGGGCAGAACTGAAACATTTGTGTCGTTTTTGTGTGGGTACCTGTACCGAGTTTTTGTGGTACCTGTACCTCTCGGGTAATTTTCAGTAACTGTTGTAAAATTTCGGACGATCATATCTTTTTCATCTGGACTCCTTTTTGGGCAAATTATATATCGAAATTGATGTACTAAAAATGTACTTTTTAACGGTGGTGGTTCGATGACCTAATTCTAATCCTAAAAGAAGTTAGGGTCAGAATACAGTGGAGTAGTCATTGGATTCTTTACCGATTTTGGGAATATGTTATGTTAAGTGCTATGTTTGCTTGGGGACACTTAGAGGTCTTTAAGATGTTATGTTTAAGTTTGTTGGATACCATTTAATACATTGTTAGCTCTATAATTTGATATTAGATGGTTGTAAAATGGATTAGAGGACGTTTGGTGAACTTGTTAACCTTTGGGCATGTGTTAGCTTGGTAAAATATTTTGGATTGTTATCATACATTTGTTTGATCATTCCAATGGGGAAGTATGCTAATATGAGTTAGCCTGTGGCTAGGTAGCGAGCTGGTTTAATGGGAGGTGTCGTAACCGTAAGTTGGTACTACAATCGAATCGAAGGTGAGTGTGTCTGATATGGTTCTTCTTCTCAATAAAATATTGCTGTGGTGGTAAGTGTATATCTTGCTAATGGTATTTTAGCTTTCGATATGATTATCGTTATGTAGATAATGCGGTGGAGGTGATTGTATATCAATGATATCATGCTAACCGAGGTTTAGCTATTGATATGGATATATGTGATGGAGATTGTATATCATGCTATATGTTGGTTTAGCTAATGGTATGCATGCTTGTTGTATGTTGATTGTACTCGCGAAAGGATTGTGGAGTGAGTGACGCCATGTCGTATGCCATTCCGTCTAATTAACGGAGGTTGGGAGCATGGTTTGCGGGACACAATGCCTTGGGTACATGGGAATGTGGCAGACGTGTCACTGCATGCTCGTGTGATTAACATTCATGCCGTTATTGTTTCAGTTATTGTTATGCGGTTGTTTATTGGATAACATTGCTATGTTTGGAGGATGTGGTGGTTATAACTATTGTATTCATATGGGTATTTCAGTTGTGTTGATAGTGAGTATTCTTATTGATATTCCTTCTGGTATTATGGTATTATGTTGAGCACTTCTATATCTCACATACTCTGGCTTTCCTTTTTGGTCTGCCAGGTAGCAGGTTGCTTAGAGTGGGTCCACTACTGGTCAATGTGTTGAGGTGTACTCGAGCGTTAGCTTTGGGAGATGTCGGTGATCGAGCTTGTTGTATGAAGTTGTTGAAGGAAGCGATTTTTTTTATAAGTTGTAATCAAGTCATGGGTGAATATGTTGAAGTGTAGAACTCATTAAGTAGTAGTGGTTGTGGTTCTTAGTTGTGCAAGCCTGTGATTGGTTAGTCGGTACGTTTACTCATTTATTTCTGTTTTTTTTTTTTTTTGAAGTCTTCCGCTTGGTATTTATTCTGATAGGTTGTGAGGTGTGGCTTGGTTTTTTGTGTGGAATGCCACGTGGCCGTGTCGGTTCGGGCCCACTTTGGGTGTCGTTCCGGGGCGGGGTGTGACATTTAGATTTTAATAAGTCCATCATTTTTGAGCTTGAAATTGCCTTCTTAAAAAATAAGTACTTATTTCACGTTCCGGAATGGGGCTTCAAGAGTCCTACAAAAAAATAAAAAGGGAAATGATTTTGTCAACTCTCTTTTTTGTTAACATCACTCCATCTGCAAGTGTATTTTTGCACAAAAAATACAAGGGAGTGACATTAATAAAAAAAGGGAATGCAAAAATACACTTGTAGGGAAGTGACGTTAACAAAAAAGAGAGTGGCAAAATCAGCAACCTAAAAAAATGATGTTACATTAATTAAAACTACACTTGCAGGAGAGTGTCGTTAATAAAAAATGGAGTGGTAAAATTAACAGCCTAAGGCTCTATTTGGAACTTGTGGAAAAGAAAGTAAAGTAAAGGAAAATAAAAAAGAGGAAAAATGTGAAGAAAGTAAATTTTTTTCTCTTGTTTGATTGTAGAAAAAAATGAAAAGAAACTATAAGGAAAATGAATTTCTCTTGTGTGACTTCAATAGGAAAATGGAAAGAAATAGCTTTGTTTGGTTTGAAATTTGAATTTTTTTTTGAAAAATAACAGGGGTAATAAATGGAGAAAGATAGAGAGAGAAATATTGAAAGTAAGAGAAATCTAGAAGGAATTTTTTGAAAAATACTTTTTGAAAAGGGAAGAGAACAAGGTAGAACTTTAACTATCTTTTCCTAAAAGTTGTGTGATGGATTTTCTCTCCCATTTTTCTTAACCATTTCCCTTTCCAGAGCCTTCTTTCCGTCCTATTTTATTTTCCTTTTCCTTTAAAGTTGGAACCAAACAATCATTAGGGAAAATTCTTTATTTTCCTTCATTTTCCCTCATTTTCCATAGGTTTCAAACATAGACTTAAAAAAATGATGTTACAGTAATTGGTTTTTCCCCGATCTTAGGCCTCGTTTGATAATAGTGATAGATGGATGAGATTTGTAAGGAGATGAGATTAAGATTTAGATTCATAAGGAGATGAGATTGGTAATGAGAAGAGATTGATAATGAGTATGTTTGTTTGAGATGTGATTAGATGATGGAATTGTTAATATCATGTTTGTTTGAGATGAGATTAGATAATGAGATTAGATTGATAGAAGAAATTGATAATGAGAAGAGATTGGTAATGAGAAGAGGTTGGGTTCAGATTATGAATACCAAGTTTCCCGGGGTATTGCTAATACTCCCTAATCCCCGGATTACTAGTCCTACGGACTAGTAATCCGAACTCATTTTTGGTTATCAAACACATTATTAGTAATCCCATGGAATTAATAATCCAATCTTAAGAGCTAATATGGTTACAGACGGTGCCTTAGGATATCAAGCACTGGCCCGGATCCTCTCTCTCTCTCTCTCGGTGTGAGCCATTACGCCGACACGTGTCACGGTCTATCCATA
>BPLS01028424.1:84207-98158 GCA_019656275.1 Rhododendron kiyosumense | reverse complement strand
GCAGTGTAAACATGAACTTGGTGGTTGATAAGCCTCCCTGTGTGTGCACTACTACGCTGACACGTGTCACAGTCCCTCCATGGCAGTGTAAACATGAACTTGGTGGTTGATAAGCCTCCCTGTGTGTGCACTACTACGCTGACACGTGTCACAGTCCCTCCATGGCAGTGTAAACATGAACTTGGTGGTTGATAAGCCTCCCTGTGTGTGCGCTACTACGCTGACACGTGTCACAGTCCCTCCATAGCAGTGTAAACACGAAGGGGGGTGGTTGGGAAAGATATTTGTTAAGGCAAACTGACATTCCTGAATTATTGGGCTTATCCATAAGAAGCTTTACACAGTTTGACAAAGACTCCCCTTCCCATTTATAGTACATATTAAGAGTAAATTTATCAGCAATTAGATAAAAAAAATGGAAATAGTGCATATTTTTTATTTTATTTATTTATATTTCTTTCAACACTATCTATTTAATTTATTCTCTATTAAAATAAAGAGGAAGAGAGAGGGACGGATAGGAGAGAGAAAATACTGTTAAAAAATTATATACTTGATGAACAGTGGATAGGTAAAAATGGCTAAGCACTGTTCATAAATGCATTTTACCTATGTTTACCTACTCTGCTATAGGGATACTTTTCCCTTTTTGGTGAGCTAAAATAGTTATAAAGCTATTTTGGCTTTGTTGGTAAACTTGCTCTAACATGAGGTTCTTCTTGTTCTTTCATTTTCATTTAAAATAAACTCTAGTTGGCTAAGGGGAAAATTTGGGACCATAGGCCATGTGGGTAATCTATAAAAGGAGTGTACCCAAATCTCCCGCATACATGTGAGGCGAGCGTCGAAAGAGTGATGATGCGAACTAACTCTATAAGCAGACTAGTTAGAGAGACTATTTTTCGAGAATCAAACCTATAACTTTTAGACCACACTAGGGTTAACTTCACCGCGATGCTTGGACCGTCTTTCATGCGTGTGAGCTAAAAAATAGAAAAATCGGTATTAGATTCCACTTAAACTAATGAATCAAGACTTGTACTGCACCTTTGCACTACAACGTCAGACAAATTGTTTTGGCCGCGAATAGGATAAAATTTGGGAGTACGTTCAAGACTACCTTCGTTTTGGACGAGATTGAAAAAAAATTTCTTACTCCGTAAATGGTAGTGCCGACTTAATTACATCAACTACCAACAAGACAAGAAACAGTACCATGGGAAACAGCTTTCTTTCTTGTCTCTAGATAGAAATACGAATTCATTATGGAGTAGTTAGACCTTCAGTGTTTTCCTATGACTAGTCTACCTGATTGGCTAATGTCTGACAAACTTAAGAAATTAAAGAAACTCTACGTTAGAGGAAGGAAACTATGTGAGCTAGGCCAAATTCAAAAACCTCGAGGGGAAACCGTGGAGATATTGCGTTTGAAGTATTTACTTAAAATATTTCTAAACCATCAATCTGTTATTAGTTTGAATTTTTTTTTATGTGCCAATCAAACACTGAAAAATAAAAGTTTAAAGTTTATCTTTTCAAAAAATATTTGACATTGTAAAATTGTATTTTATTTTAAAACAAACGGAGCCTCAATCAAAATTTCATTTGTGTCGTTCGCTAACTTTGCTGTTTTGGGTTCTTGGAGGCCCAACTGGGGCTTTAGGGGGTGTTCGGACAAATAAGCTAAAGTGGCTTATTTTTTGTCTTTATTCAAATTTTTTTCGTATCACGTGGCTTATTGTCAATTTTTTGATGATTATTGCATCCTCACGACAAGAGGAATCTAAAAAGTAAAAAAATTTGTCCGAAATCCAATTTTTTTTGAATAAAGACGAAATAAGTGGCTTATTGACTTATTTTCATTTTTTTGTGGGTTTGTTTGGCTCATTTTTGGAGGGAAAGTCAGTGGCTTTTTTAGAAGAACAACCCCTTATTTACATGCAGGAAGACTTTAATTTTGGAAAAATGACGGTCAATGACGTATTTTGATAATTAATATCCGCTAAGGATATTTTTAGTATTAACAAATATTCTTAGCATGTCTTTGGCGATTATTAATTATCAAAACACGTCCTAGGCCGTTATTATCAAAATAAGTACTTACTATTTGAGTTAGTCAATTGTCCAGAGTTTTTCTCACACCTTCAAGCACGACTTGACACCATTAAATATAAGTTTTTTTTTTTTAAATGATGTTTGTCAATGATTTGAACATTCGATCTTTCTAGAAGATACATGCACTATTTTAGGGGGGAATGAAGTTGTGTACATTTGATCCTCGAAGAGTACTAAAAACAGGCACTCCTATATTTTTAATTTTTTATAACGGAGGACTTTCCAGATTGCGAATAGGAAATCTTAATCGCAAGAAGGATTTGCAGGGAATCACGCAAGGAAAAACTCGTTTTGGTCCATTTCGGGTTCCACAAAGTTCGCCCCTACAAATCCAAAAGTAATACTTCAACAATGTCTATTAGAGCTAATTTTTTACAGAACTCCATAAAATAATATTTTCAAAAATTTATAGATATTTTTCTAGATTTTTGTGGGACCCAAAATTGATCCAAATACTTTTTTATGATTCCCTGCAAATCTTCCTTACAAAAAAGCAAAGCTGTAAAATTTGGATGGTTTGTTTGCGATCGTGCAAGGAGTATCTCATAACATTAAACAAGCAGAAAGTCTACACACATACAATCTGTGATTGTGCACAGATTTCATTGCGGGGCCCACCACGGGTCCCACACAAATGATCCGAGCCATTGATTAAATGTAAAACATTTTTCAAGGGTTTTCATAAAAAATAATCTCAATCCAATATCTATAGGTGCTCGATCCAATCATATAACTTTTCATTATCCGAAAATCTAAATGAAAAGTTAGATGGTTGGATAAAACACCTATAGATATTGTATTGAGCTTATTTTTTACGGAGACTCTTGAAAAAATGTTTTACATTTAATAAACAGCTCGGATGAATTGTGTGGGACCCGTGGTGGGCCCCACAACAAAATATGTGCATAATCTGTGCACAGATTGCTGTGTGTAGTAGGACTCTTAAACAAGTGCTTACTTCATTTTTTCTGTTGTTTCCATTTGTACACTTTTTAATTAACTTATGAGTACTATTAAAAGAGCTTTAAACTAAACTAAACTAAACTAAACCAAGTATTGTGTTGATCCCATTAATTGGAAGAGATTTAAAGAGAATAAATGTACCCCATTTTGTTACTCATGCGTTTTGCTGACATCAGCATTTAGTCATAGAGATACTGAGTCCTACAAAAAATAAAAAAAATGATGTTATAGTAACAGTCCGGTTCCCCTAAAGAATCCCGCACGGGCTTACCGTGCGGGACTCCCATTTTCCGATCGAATTGTGACGATCCGAGCCGCTCAAAGTGATCAGAACGTGATTTTAAGGGTACCCGCGAGAAATCAGCAAAAAAAATGATCGGGAAGGGCTTGATCTGAACAGTTTTTGATTGAACAGTTCAGTAAAAAACTGCTCAGATCAAGCCATTTCCGATCATTTTTTTTTGCTGATTCCTCGCGGGTACCCTTAAAATCACGTTCTGAACATATTGAGCGGCTTGGATCGTCGTAATTTGATCGGGAAAGGGGAGGTCCGCACGGTAGACTGGTAAGGGATCCTTCATTGAATCCTAATTGGTTATAGTAATTGGTTTTTCCTTAATCTCAGGACATCAAGCACTGGGCCGGATACTCTCTGTGTGCGCGGGCGCTATTACGCTGACACATGTCTCAGTCGCTCAATAGCAGTGTAGCTAAATTCTGAAGTGATTTTGGGTGTTTTGTTAACGCCTCTAACGATATCGAACGAAGCTCATTTTTTGGAGAGACCCTAAACGACGTATTTTGAACAAAATGAGCGGCTCCGATCATCTTTGTGCGACCCGATGAGGGAGAAAACGGCTGCTGTGCACAGCTTGCTGTGCACAAATCATTTCTGAATAACATATCATGAACTTGGTGGTTAAGAAAGATATTAAAAACCAAAAAGATCTTCGTGTTGAAAGTCAAACTGACATTCATGAATTATTGGGCTTTTCCATAAGAAGCTAACACAGTTTGACAAAGACTGAGGCTCCGTTTCAGAACGGATATAAGTTTTTATTTTTTGTCTAATAAGAAGGGTTGTTCCACAACCCTTTGAACAATTACTTATTTTTTTTGAGAAGACAATTTCAAGCTTAAAAATCATGTGCTTACGCAAATAATTTTCCTATCAATATGAATTTTGTTTGATAGATCTCATTGAGATCTTTAATATGGTGCAAAAAAAATTGAAAAATTATTTCTCATTTACGTTATTTTTGAGTTTGAAAAAATGTGAAATAAGCTGCTTATTTGGATTTTGTGGAACAAACCTTCTTATTTTTCTTTGAGAAGTGGCAAAATAAGTACTTATTTTTTAAGAAGGTTTCTGGAACGGAGCCTGATCCCCTTCCCATTTCGTACATACTAATAATATGAGGTTTATCTTCTAGTTCTTTCATTTTCATTTAAAATAAGGTCTAGTTGGCTAAGCTCCGCTCCAGAACACATTTTTAAAAAATAAGTATTTATTTTATATTTTTAAATCCAAAAATAATACAAATAAAAATGTTTTTTTGATTTTTTGCACGGTATAAAAGATTTTATTGAGATTTTTCAAATAAGATTCATATTGCATATTTTTAGATTTTAGGAAACTCATTATTTTTGAGCTTGAAATTGTCTTCTTAAAAAATAAATACTTATTTATCGTTCTAGAATGGGGACGAAGGAGAACAATTGGAACCATAGGCCACGTGGGTAATCTATAAAAGGAGCGAACCAAATCTCCTGCATGCATGTGAGGCATGCGTTTAGGGAAAGAGTAGATGACGCGAACTTACTCTATAAGTAGACTAGCTAGAGAGACTATTTTTCGAGAATCAAACCCATAACTTTTAGGCCACACTAGGGTTAATTAACTTCAGGACCGCTATGCTTGGACCACCTTTCATGTGTGATAGCTAAAAAATAGAGAATAGGTATTGGATTCCGCTTGAACTAATGAACCAGGAGGGCTGTACTGTGCCCTTGCACTACAACATCGGCCAAATTGTTTTGGCCGCGAATAGGATAAAATTTGAGAGTTCAAGAGTACCTTCGTTTTGGACGAGATTGGAAAAAAACTTCTTACTCCGTAAATGATAGTGTCAACTTAATTACATCAACTACTAACATGACAAGAAACAGTACCATGGGAAAAAGCTTTCTTTCTTTTCTCTATTTTTTTTTTCCTGATTTGGTTCGGACGGTATTGGGAAAGGTCTTCATTACGCGTGCAGAGAGATAGGGAGAGGGGGCGGCAGCTCATTTATGACAATTCACAAATCTCTATCTCCCGAATAGTCGCAGTAACTATGGCAAAAGACAATTCCACCTATTGAGGTCGGAATGAGATCGGGTCTTTTCACTTCTCACCGTAGTGCTCGATTCGTCTTGACTTCACACTGGTAAAAAAGAAGGAATTAAAATGGAACTATAGGATTTGGTGACTTATTACTCCCATCTACGCAACGACGTGTCCTTTGGACCCTTCGCCTGAAAGAATCAAGGGAGTGAGCGCACGCGCGGGATAGGGTTAATACATCTTGACCGTTCATAAAATTACTATTTCATGATATAAGAGTATGTGGAGATCTCATAAAAAGTGTTTTCTGTTTGAGCTGTGATTTGAATTCCAAAAAAAAATAAAATAAATTCAAATACTATACTTTACAGTATATCCCATACGCAAGACTTTTCTTTCTGAGTTTGATTATATATGCAAGTCATATACACTGGAATGAAGAGCGACGGTAGTAGCCAGGGCCAACGGAGCACCCATCCCCCTAATTCTGTATTTATTAACAAAATTTGTATATAGATAGAAATACGAACTCATTATGGAGTAGTTAGACCTTCAGTGTTTCCCTATGACGAGTCTACCTGATTGGCTGATGCCTGACAAACTTAAGAAATTAAAGAAACTCTACGTTAGAGGAAGGAAACTATGTGAGCTAGGCCAAATTCAAAAACCTCTGAGGGAAAACCGTGGAGATATATTGCGTTTGAAGTATTTATTTAAAATATTTCTAAACCAGCAATCTGTTATTATTTTGAATTTTTTTTTATGTGCCAACCAAACAACAAAAAATAAAATTTTAAAGTTTATCTTTTCAAAAAACATTTGACATCATAAAATATTTTATTTCAAAACAAACGGAGCCTTAATATTTGTGTCGTTCGCTAACTTTGCTGTTTTGGGTTCTTGGAGGCCCCACTTGGGCTTTATTTACATGCAGGAAGACTTTAATTTTTTTTGGGCCTAACACATAAGGGGGTCTTAACATTTGGGCCTTTATTTTTGGGCATTATGGGGGCCCGAAGAATGGCTTCCTGGGCCTCCCAACTGCCGACGAAAATTTTTTTTTGGTAGACTGGAAATAGAAAAACAAACTAGAAACGCTCAAAACCACGCCCCGCAAGCAGCGGAATAATGTCGTCGAGTGAGATGACATGCGACACTATCTTGTTCTCTTGGTTGACACCCATACTGGCGAGTCTATCCGTCACTTGGTTATCCTCACTGAATGTATGCTGAAGAAGACATCCCGAGGACTTCGTAGATTGGACAAGAATATTTGTGGGATCTTTGCATATTTAATCAAGGTACCTGTAATACCAATCGTAAATATAAATGAATTAATCTCAGAAAAAGGCGATGGGATTAGGGTCTCGGCTGGCTGGGTCCGGCCTTCTATATATAAATATGAACATATGAACATGTTTATCACTTAAAATAGTATAGTGTTCTAAATTAACCATTCGTAATACCAAAAATTTACACATTTTCATAGTTTAATCATCCGTCATATTGACCAAAATAGTTTGACGATCTATCCAAATGAAAACTCAATATTCTTTTCAATCCCGAAAATTGTTTGGAGCCATTCTAAACTAAACCTCAAAGAAATTTTTTGAAAATAATAATTTTTCTATTGAATTGGACTGAGAGGGAGAACTTTTTTTTTTTTTGCTGAGGGAGCCTTTTTTGCATAGACCTACATTTTTTTCTCTATTATTTTTGGATTTGGGGTGGCATGTTCAACTCCCCCATTTCCCCGCCATGTCCGAGGGTGCCATACTGCGCCCTTGCACTACAACGTTGTAGGGCGGTCAAAGTATTTTGTCCGCAAATAGGATAAATTTTGGAACTTCAAGACTACGTTCGTTTTGGACGAGATTGAAAAAACATCTTACTCCGTAAATGACAAGTGCCAGCTGATCTCTGTCTTTTCTCTTCTTCTTCTTCTTCTTCTTTTTTTTTTTCCCTGTTTTGGTTTGGACGGTAATGTGAAAGCTCTTCACTACGTATTCAGAGAGATAGGGAGAGGGGCAACTCATTTTTGGAACGGAAATTCTAATCGCAAGGATGAAATTATGTTGACGATTCATAAATCTCTATCTCCTGAACAGTCGCAGTTCCCATGGCAAAAGACAATTCCTCCTATTGAGGGCAGACTGGAATCGGGTCTTTTCACTTCTCTTCTTACCGTAGTGCCTAGTTTGTCTTAACTTCAGACTGATGAAAAAGAAGAAAAATGGAACTACTGGATTTGGTGACTTTCCCCCCGGCTACGCAACTACGTGTCCTTCGGACCCTTTGTCCAAAAGCATGAGGGAGTGAGCACACGCGCAGAGATAGGGGTTAATACATCTTGACAATTCAGAAAGTAATTATTTTATGATACAAGTGTTGAGAATATAAATAATAAAATTGTTCCTCTCTAATAACTTAAGCTTTTAGATGAGTTGATAGTTAACAATTTAATCATAAGAGTTTGTAGATCTCATAAAAAGTGTTTTCTGTTTGAGCTGTGACATGAATTCCGAAATTAAAAATAAAAAAATCAACTACGTTACGGTACGTAAGACTTTTCTTTCCAAATCTGATTATATATGCTACTTAAAAATTTCTTCCTATTTTTTACTCCAAACAAATACAGTATACTCCAGACGTTTATATGTAGAATAAAAAGAACCGACAAAATTGGAGTACAAGCAATCTTACTTTAGGATTTGAATCACTCACAATTGCCCTAAAATGCACTTGTCGAAGCTATAAAACCATAACTTATATTCCAATAACGCCAAGTGTAGATACATAATACACACAAATTCCATTCTCAAATTACCACATTTTCCTTCAACTATGTTCCGTTTAGTCAACTTTTTCAAACATACCCATGTACGCATAATACATCTCAATTTCTCCTCTAACCGTTTGTTCACCTTATGTTCACCTTATAATTCCCACCACTGTTATTGGGTCTATGGATAATATGGTTGAATTATACCTAAAAGTTTGCCACAGCTGTGAAGGGGAGTGCTCAGATAGTCAGATTTTGGAAGGCATGGCTGGGGATTTCGGTAAGGGCAGGGCTCAAATTTTGTACTCTCGTTTTTTCTCTCTCTCTCTGTCAAGGACTATATATATAGACCCAAATTAGAGGGGGCCCAATTTGGTTTGGCGCCAGATTGATAGGAATAAAGCTGAAATTCTATTTTTGCCCTTCAAAAAGCTTTTAGGTTGGCATGTGGTGTCTTTTTTGTCCAAAATCTTGGATGGAGTTGAGGATTGGAACAAATAGGTGGGATATGGATAACTTGAGGATGAAATAGGTGGTTTTGGTAGTTCGAGGATGAAGTAGAAAAAATAGGTGATAGTTTGAGGGATGTTTTTATAAAAAAAAACTACAATAAATACAAGGAAAAAAACACTCATATCTAAGTGGGAAGACTCGAACTACTGACTTTCTAGTGAGATGCAAAAAAAATTTGGCTAATTAAGGCTCCGTTTGTTTCAATATAAAATGTTTTACAATGTAAAATATTTTTCCATGTAAAATATTTTTCAGAAAACAAACTTCAAATTTTTATTTTTCGGTGTTTGGTTGGCATTTAAAAATATTTTCAGAAATCAACAAAATAGTGTAGAGAGAGAGAGAGAGAGAGAGAGAGCTTAAACTATGGAGAGATATGATAATATTGGAATTGAACGCAAGCTAGGACTGACGATTGAAAAAACTGAGCAGTGAGAATTGCAGTAGAAAGCAGCGGGTTCATTTCAGAAAATAACTTACGGAAAATTTAAGAGTAAGTCATTTTTATTCAATTGATGGAAAACATTTTATTATAATTTTTACACAATCAAACACCGAAAAATAGATTAAATATTTTATCGAAAAATATGTTACGCTCAAACAAATGGAGCTTTTGGATGAGGAATAAATACAGGATGGTTCAAAGGCCATTGGGTGGATGACGCGAAAGAGGGTGGATGATGCGAAAGAGACTTGTGGCATCACATCATCCACTCCGATGGCAACCTTATTTTTAACCCAAATTTTAGTACTTCAAAAAAACATTCTAAAAAACCTTTGCATCTCTCTTTCGTAATATCCACTCCCCAAAACCCTCCCCGCCACAGAAATAACTCCACCATCGCCGACGATTTTCAACCAGATTTGTTTTCCAATCACGACCATGTGGTGAGAAAAAACGGCAGGGAGCATAGTGAGTGTGAGAGAGATTCTGTCTTGTTTGGATATTATTTTGAAAAAAAATTCCAACTCAATAATCCTATTTTTAAATATTACTTTCATTTCTCTTTCTTCTCTTGTAATCATTATTCTCATTTCACTCTTTATCTCTCTTCACTAATTACACTTATCTTTAATTATTATTTTAATTTATCTCTCCACTCATTATTCAAAAATCAAACTCAAAAATTTTTAAAACATCATCCAAAACAAGGCATTTAATTGTGTGAGTTTGAGGGAGAATACAAGTGAGCTTGAGAGCTTGAGTTGGGGTAATTTTTTTTTTTTTTTAATCTCATTCAATATTGGTGATTTATTATCTCCTTCGTGGAGTAGGCATTGAGACCGAACCATGTAATATATATTGTGTGTTTTATTGTGTTTGTGTTTATTCTGTGTTGCGCTTCCGTTGTGGGTAACTCTTTAAAATCGCGGCCTTCTTCAAATCTCTTCGAACTAGAGTTTCACCGACCATCATCTAAACTCTACGACCACCAACAACGCTCCCATCACCACCAGTATCCAATCCTTCAGACTCTTTACCCGATTGAATTTATCCGAAAAGAAACCAAGGGAGTCCAAGTGTTCCAATGGTAAACAACTCTCTCTCTCTCTCTCTCTCTCTCTCTCTCTCTCTCTCTCTCTCTCTCTCTCTCTCTCAAATACATACATGTATATAATATATATAAAATGTGCCAATATAATGAAAGCTGTAATAGATGTTCCTTTTTCATTTTGGAAAAAGAGGGTTGTAATAGATTGTGTGAATGTGTAGGGTAAGATTAGTGGTGAAGAAGGATGAATATTTTTAGGGCCATGGGGAGGGAAAGGTGGTAGTAAGGATTGGGCTTACAAGGTTGACGGGCCTATACTGCCGATAACTATTGGTTATAGAGATTTTATCGATTCAATTTCATTCTGAAGTAAAAGGCGTGATAGTGTTATAGGAAGCTTTGGGAAAATTGGTGGGACATATTATGGCGGTGGCAGTGTGAATGAAACAGTAAGACACTCTTTAGCTACTACAAGAAAACATGTATGAGGTGACGAAAAATTTTCGTCTTCAAAGAGTCAGATTTTATCTCCGAAGTCATTGGCGACGAAAAAATCGCCTGCTTTCGTCACACCGAAAGGTTGATGCGGAAGACCCTGGCGACGAAAAAAATCGAATTTTTTTGTTGCCTATTTGGCAATGAAAAAAATTTCGTTGCTAAACTTCAAAAGTTAAAAACACAAAAAATCCCCTTAGCAACCATTGCCGCTGGTTTCGAACCCAGTAAAACCCAACCACCATGCCACACCATGCCATAGCTCTTGTAAAAATATGGAAATGTTTAGTATATATATCTTCTGTGATCAGTTTTTCAAAACAAAGTAGGAGTACTACATTGACTTTTTGTTTTTTTTGCTTTTTTTTATAAGAGTCTTCTTATCTTTCTGTTTCCCCCCCCCCCCCCCCCCCCAAAAAAAAAAAAAAAAAAACTTTATGATTTTTAATTTGCTTCTGTTTCGTTCTTTTTTCTATTCGTTTGATTAATAAAGTAGATGCCATTAAAATTATTTTTTGTTCTTTTTGTAGGCCCCTAACGTGATAGCTTGGTATTTTGGCAAAATAATCGAAATCCATCTATATTTGGACTTGGGTTGAAAAATGAGAACAAATTGACCAGTTAAAAATTGATTACTATGTCTGTTTTTTTTTGTTTTTTTTTTCTCTTTTCTTTTCGTTTCCTTGGTATAGGTCTATGGGGATATCATTATAGAAATTATGTGTGGTCTTTAGCTAGGCTCTACAGGACTTGGGGGGGGGGGGGGGGGTTGTGGGTGGTTTTGGTTGGGCGGGTGGTGCGGTTCCCTCAGAGGGACAGCAGCGTGCTGTCCCGGCCAGGGGGGTCCCGCTCCGGTCTTGCTTCAACAATCGGAAACGTTCACTTCGCAGAGCTCGTCGAATTAAACAAGTATGCAAAAAATCAGTTTGATCGGATATCTTTAAGTGCCTGATTGGAACACATATAACTTTCCAATAATAGGTTCTAGTAAATTTGAATCAGTGTTTCGGATCCATTTTTTTCAAGACAAAAAGGTTTCGATGAGACACTTAATGATATCCGATCGAGCTAATTTTTTACATAGTTGTTCAACTTGATGGACTCTACGAAGTGAACGTTTCCGATCGTTGGAGCGAGATTGGAGCAGGGCCCCTTTGGCTGAGACAGCATGCTGCTGTCCCTCTAAGGAACAGCAGCCCCCCAGGTCCGGCTCTACAAACGTGAAGTTTTTTTTTTTTTTTTTTATCAACAGCAAAGAAAATTTATTAATCTTTAAAAACATATTACAAAGATTAAAAAAATCTAAAGTACAAGACATTAAACAAAGCAAGAAGATCTCCGACAATCATATGCCGCCAGGAACCATATGAAGTTAAATTTAACTCTCAGTGGTCCATGAAATTGGCGACAAAAAATTGGCAAAAAGATAACCAATAAGAAACTAAAAGTAGTAGACTAGATAAATTAAAGGCAGGCAAGTTAGTTAATCAATGGTTAAAAAATAGATTAAAGACGAGGCACAATTATGTATCTTATTTACCCAAAAACATGGAAAATGTAGAGGTGTGATAATGTAGGGGTGTGATTTGCCAGTGGACTTTTTTGTTTTTGGTTTCTTCAGTCCATTGTTTTTAAGTGAAATTATGGTTACAAAATTAAGTGTTTCAATTTTTAATCCGTTTGAACCTGTATGAAAATTTTATTTTTCTAATCATTTTATCCTAAAGGGTTATAATTAATTTTTGGCTCTACGGTTTCAATGATAGCCCTAAGAGAGCCTACAACTAAATAAATAGGGAGTAGATTAAGTGCTTTAATTTTCAATCCGTTTGAACAACTGTGAAGATTTAATTTTTTTATCTTAAATGGTCATAATTAACTTTTAATTCTACGAGTTTCAATGATAACCCTAAAAGAGCCGTACAACTAAATAAATGAAGAGTAGAATGTAGATTGCCGATGAAAAAATAAATTGCGTAACAAAATTGGCGAGGAAATTGCAAATTCGTCGCCAATCGCAAGTTTTTTGAAATTGGCAACAAAATTTGTTTTTCGTCACCAATGTGTACTATTTGCGACGAAAACAAATTTCGTCACTATTTTTCGTCGCTTATTACCTACTACCTGAATAATTACAAACATGTTCGACGGATCTTGACACCTCGGTGTTCCGATTTCCGATTTATGCACTTTTGTTTCTGTCCATAGATTCTTCTTCTTTTTTGAAATTTTTTTGATCTTCATTGTCGAGACAAATAGGCAAATGCATGGATTATTTAACCAAAAACTACAGTAATTTCACATGATCTTTATTGTTTATTGTTTTTTTTGATCATTGATCTTTGTTGTTTATTCGTCTCCAAAAAAGACGTGTCAGGGAAAAAATGGGGTCCTGGCAATAATTCATTGTGCTGAAGAAATGCAGCTGACCTGTCCAGATAAAGCTGCGAAGACAAAAACGGGCAACCCCACACGGCAAATTCATACTAGTGCGGAAGATTTTTAGCAATTGAGCAACCCCACGCGGCATTGATTCCTCTACCTAACAGATTGGGAATTTGTGGTGGAAGTGAACCAACCCCACAGGGTATTTACTTTGAGAGGTGCTGGGGCACATTAGGTGTGACACATTTCAGTTACACATTTCTCATATATAGGTGTGATCCACGTATTTATACGAGGCAGTTTCGGGGACAACCAAAAAAATACCTAAAAAAACACCTCATAGTTTTCGATCAAATTTTGATGATTCGAGCCGCTCAATATAATCAGAATGTGATTTTAAGGGTATCTGAGAAAAATTAGCAAAAAAAAATGACCGGAAAGGGCTTGATCCGAACAGTTTCGAACAATTTTTTATTGAACGGTTTAAATAAAAACTGCTCAAATCAAGCATTTTCCAGTCATTTTTTTTTGCTAATTTCTAGTGAGCACCCTTAAAATCACATTCTGCATATATTGAATGGTTCAGATCATAAAAATTTGATTGGGAACTCTGAGAGGTGCTAAGGGCACATCAGGTGTGGTATATTTCAGCCACACCCCTCTCACATACAGGTGGGGCCTATTCCAGTGGGTCACACCTATATGTGAGAGGGATGTGGCTGAGGTGTGCCATACCGATGTGCCTCTAGCATTTCTGTTTCTATATTTGGCTCACTAAACTAAATTATGTTCACTGGTTAACTTGATAATTGACATGCATTGCGGTGAGATTATTATTAAATTGCATGCATGCTGGCATCGATCGAGTAATTAGTTTAT